>PVLC010002813.1:0-12441 GCA_004027655.1 Graphiurus murinus | reverse complement strand
TTTTATTCTTTATTTTGAGACCAGGTCTCACTAAGTTGCAGAGTGCCTAACTAGGTAGCTGAGGCTGGCTGTGAACCCGGATCCTCCGGTCTCAGCCTCCCAAATGCTAGGATTACAAGCCTGCACCACCATGCCCAGTACTGGGAATTGAACCCAGGGACATTCTACCTCTGTGCTACACCCCAGCCTTTGTGTGTGTGTGTGTGTGTGTGTGGTACTGGAGATTGAACCCAGGGCATTCTATCTCTGAGCTATGCTCCCAGTCCTATTTATTTTTATTTTGAAACAGGGTCTTGCTAGGTTGATGAGAGTCTCACTACTTGCTGAGGTTGTCCTCAAACCTGTGCTGCTCCTGTTATAGCCTCCTAAGTACTGAGATTATAAGCCTGTGCCACCAGGTCCATCTTTCCCCAGCCTTTAAATTTTTTGTTTTAAAACAGGGTCTTGCTGAATCTTGAAATGAAATCTTGCATGAAATCTTGCAACATAGTCTTGCAATTTTGCTGAGGCTGTCTTTGAACTTGTGATTCTCCTGTCTTAGCCTCCCAAGAACTGGGATTTCAGGCATGTACCACCATGCCTGGCTCATAGTTTATCTGTGTGTGTGTGTTACTAGGGATTGAACCCAGGGATGTCCTACCTCTGAATTACACCCCCAGTTGCCTGCCCCCACTCCCTCATCTATCTATTGTTTTGAAACAGGGTCTTGCTGGGTTGTTCAGGGTCTTGCTAAATTGCTGAAGCTGGTCTTGAGCCTGCAATCTTCTTGTCTCAATCTCCCACGTACTGGGATTACAGGCATGTGCCACCATGCCTGGCTCTCATATTTTTTTTTTTCTTTTCTTTTTTTTGTGGTACTGGGGGATTGAACCCAGGGACATTCTACCTCTGAGCTACACCCCCAGCTGTTTTTTATCCCATAAGATCCACCATATGGGAATAGTAATAATTTTTGTACCCTTTGGAAATGGTCCTATAAGGAGACACAAAGATAATAATTACTAGCTATCTGGCTCCAAATTAAAGAAAGTCCAGTTCTGTCATAGAATACACATTTCTCCCTTTCACTTTGGAGATGAGCAAACCTTTTCACCATATTTGTAAATGATCTAAACTTCATGTGTAGATTTTTCTGAGGGGAAGGACCACTCAGATTTTGCCTGTTTGCAAAGTGTGTGTGTGTGACTGCTAGAACTTAGCATGTAGTCAATTTTTACTTATTTTTTTCTCTGGTACAATGGGGCAGGGGTTCACATCGCTCTTACCTTGCCGCCTTCTACCTTCCATATGCCTAAAGCATGAGCCTCGCAGCCTTCACTTTCTCAGGCTAAATATTGCAATCCTTAAGGTATATTCCTGAACACTGCTTTGTGTCCACCATCTGTTAGTCCTTGCTTTCAAGAGGAAGGAATCCATAAAAATAGGGATCAAAGATTTTTTTTCTCTTAATAATCAGGGAAGCAGGGAATACTTTAGTCAGACACAGTGAGAGAAAGAGGAAACGTTTTATTTAGATAAATTAAAATGTCTATATTACTGATATGAAATAAGCAAAGCTCAAATTGAGTCATGACAATCTTGAATTCACTCCCTAAATGGAACCAACATTGCTTATACATTACCAAAATAACTCCACTAAAGCAAAGTAGATTTACATTTCTTAATATGAGAAAACAACAAGGTAGGCTAGGTTCGTATAACAAACAATACACACTCTATAAAGTCTTAGGAATATCCAAATGTGTTCTGGTTTGGTTATGAAAGAAGAGACCACATCTAGCTGGTGTTGGTTAGCAAACCAATGAGGTGTATAGCAAACAAAAGCTGCTAATAAAAAAACTCAACAGGCCATTATAAGTATGAGCCCATCATAGTCAAAATCCTCAGCTGTGACCAGCAGGACCAGAAAGGGGGGCTGACGGGGTTATGTCCAGCAACCACAAAGAAAGGAAACTGCAATGGAAGGGAAAATAGCCAGCAGCAAGGAAAAGGTGTCCACTCCTCAGCTTTGTTGCATCAGACCTGTTTCTGAGTGCCAGGCACTCTGCCTTGTGCAGTCATTTTACAGCCAGGTACTCTCTTTCTTTGGGTCATCTCTTTCTACATTACCTGTTTGCCACTCTAATTTATGAGGAGGCTCTTCAAGTAAACATTATGCCAGACAGTATAAGGCAACAGAACAAAAGGATCAAGAAATAGTGCTTTGGGAAACTTAGGAGAGAAGCAGTAGGAGCTGCCAGACTGAAAGGTAATAGGATTTAAAATGAAAGCCAAACTTACCACAACTACCCAATCTTTCAGAGATGAGATGTTGTAGGTGAGGTTTGACTACAGCTCAACACAAGGCACAGGCTGGGTATGTCAGGATAGCATATAAATAATCCCAAATTAACACTGAGTGACAGGCATCCGGGATTCTTAAACCAGTGAGTCTGCTTTTAAGCGAAGGAAGTCAAGAGACCTATCTCCACCTGGAGATTTGGTAGTTTCTCAGGCAGGATGGCAAGGGCATCACAGGCCTGAGTGCAGCAATGGATGCCTCTGGCACACTCGGTAGGGGAAGGATGACACTACACATGGCTCAGAGGTTGGCAGACAAACTCGAGGTGGGAAGAACTGAAGAGAAACTGAAAAAACTGACTTCTCCATGGACAGCTATTGAATGCAAAAGAAAAGTACAAACCACAAAGAGTTAAGGTATCTGCCTATGAATAAGAACTTGAAACGGAAAAGGACAAGCTACATTACCCTCAAGTATATTTCATATAAATCAGTTCTCAAAAAATACCTTCCAGGTACAGACATACTATTTATGGTACAGTATATACAAATATAGCAGTATAATTCAATTTATTGCTAGAACTTTATTTGGTTGTTACAAAATTTGTAAGGGTGTATATATTAAAGCAGGCGGGGTGGTGGTGGTGGTGGAAGGCAACTAGAAGAGCAAAGAGTTGTCTTCAAGTTACCTAAAGTGCTAGGTTAATTTTAAACTATATTTCTTTCCAAGAAGTAAAATAGCAATTTTTTTAAAAAGGAGAAAACATAAACCTTAATGACATAAGAACACATTTATAGGAAAAGACTTCTTGCTTTAACTAAATTTTATTATTTCTAGAAAAAAAAATTTAAGGTTAGCCAACACCAAGCTGAATATCATGTAAAGAAAACAAACAAACAAACAAACAAACCAGCCATTACATGTTTTAGGGTACTGGACTATATCCACGGCTGACAGGGCAACCTGGACAAAGTTAAATAAAATGATCTCTACCAAAGAAGTCTGTCACCAGAGCTTCTCTAGTTTCTCCCTGACTTGACTATAGCAAAGTTTAAGTGTTGTAAAGTAAAGGTTTCTTTCTTTGTTGCTTAAAGACTGTTTCTAGGAACAACACTGCAAGTCTAACTCAACATACAGGTGACATGGAGGTATTATTCCTTCCAGTCCAGGGACCTTTCACATCAGAGCCACGTAAGTATTTAAGGGAGAAGTATTGCACTTGCTTTTACTAGGTCTGAAAACACTTGCTGCCATCACACAAAGGCTCCTGCTCTAGGCCTGCGTGCTATAGTTTGGCATCCTCAGGACAGAAAGCCTCGAGCTACTTCTGAGCTAATAATTGTAAGGAAAGTGGATATGACTTCACAAGTTCATTTTATAGCTTATGGGGCCTTAGTCACCTCACCAAGAAATATAGCAGGTTCTTGGGTAGCCCTCAGGTAAAATCTCAAGGAGCGTAGTTTCCTGGGTCAAAGGCAGCAGCACAGCTTTCCTCTAATGCTCTGGCTAGCCAGTCTGACAGTGACTGGGGACTTAAGCATGGCCATTCAGAATGGAGGCAGCATTGAAGGTAGGAGCCAACTACAGTTTTAAGACAGACTTGGGTAGGTGGGTAGGGAAAGGCAATCTAGTTCATTTGGGGGAAAATGTAGTTCCTCACCTGGTAACGTTTTATGATCATAAACCCTAAAGAGGAAAAAATAAGAAAAATCCTCAATAAGACTTTTCTGGTTCTCAGGCTGAGGGAACAGGAACGAAGACCCAGAGTTAGAGTTTCCTGATCCTGGATCTGGCCCTGTCCCCACAACACCAACTCTCTGTACCAATCCCTTGACCCCGTCACCCCAGCCGCCACAAACCCCGTGAGAGCATTGGGCCTTTGAGGGATGCCTTAGGGAGATGTGAACATAGTTTAAGCTGCTGTCCAAATCAGATTAGTGTTTTTTAATAAGTTATTTGTTCACATCCTGTTCAAAACCATTCTTCTTACTTTCCACATCTTATGCACAATCTTTCATTTAAATATTTACAAACAGAAAAGGCCTATCTTTTAAAGAAGAGACATTTTCTGAGTCTCTATAAAGTGCAGCTAATTTAAGGCAAATTTATATGAAATATAAAAGGTGGTTTATATACACATTTTCCAGTTTTAAAAGGTAAAGTCTCCTCCCCTCAAAAAAAGGAAAGAGAAGAAAAGAGGGATTTTTTTTTTTTTTTCCTGGCAATTTTTAAATGTAAGATCTTACTGGTTTCAGGAAATCACAGATTTCTGAACATCATATTATAAGTAATATGTTTTTCTTTTTTTTAAAAAAATAACTTTTACGTAGCTTTTTCAAACAAGTTGAAAGGTGGCAACATATCTAATACAGTAGTTTGAAGGACTAGAGGGCTGATGGGTGAGTAAAAGCATTGTTTTTGTTATATAAGTAGATTTTAGGTAGTCCAGGGTATATGTCCATTTCTAAAATATACCTGATGAGGCTAGACACCTAAAGCTACTCTTAGCTCCAGGAATGAGTATCTTCCATCTCCATTGGAATCAAATGCTCTCAAGCTCTCTGGCTCTGGCATGGTAGAACCTAGGGAGTTCCAGATTTCCTGGTAGGTCAGCTTCCCATCCACATCCTGGCCAGTCTTGTGGAATAAATCCTGAAGATCTGTTGAAAAGGAATTACAAAAAATGTATGTCTATACAAACAGAGAAATTTAGTTAAAAGTAGCCTCAGCTGACTTTAAAGCATTAAAAGAAAAGCTAGTATGCATATTTTGTTTCTAAAAGGCAAAGCATAGGATGCCACTAAATCAGAAGGACTAACGTTTGATCCTTTACAAAGAAGAGGAAATACTATACTGCACTATCCCCCTAAAATAGAAGCAGTGACAGAAAATCATGGAAAAAATGAATGGACTGGCTTTCTCTCTGGCCAGTGCCTTCCCTTTAGATTTTCCAGAATTTATTCTACGTTAAACGAGTGGAAAGGAATGTAGAGCCCTATTTGGTAGGAGCTAGTTTATTGTGATTTCTTGTTGGATGGCTGAGTAGGGATTGGAGGGATTAAAATTTTTTTGTACAGCTTTTTCAAGCAAGTTAAAAGGTGGCAATGTGTTTGCTACACTACTTTGGAGGACTGGAGGGATGATGGGCAAGCAAAAGGGTGGTTTTTATTATGTAAGGAGATTTTAGGTAGTCTAGGGTATATGTCCATTTCTAAAATATGCTCAACGAGGCTAGGCTCTTATGTAGTAGTAACAATACCAAAAAAAAAAAAAAAAAAAAAAAAAAAAAAAAAAAAAAAAAAAAAAAAAAAAAAAAAAATACAAGCTGGGTGTGGAGGCCCAAACCTGTAATCTCAGTACTTGGGAGGCTGAGACAGGATTGTAGGTTCAAGGATAGCCTTAGCAACATACTGAGACTATCAGTAATTTAGGGAGACCCTGTTTCAAAACAAAAAATAAAGATGGCTGGGAGTGTAGCTCAGAGGTAGAATGCCCTTGGGTTCAATCCCATTACCCCCCCCCCCCCAAAAAAAAGCATACACAAGGCTACATATTGTATGATTCCACTTATTTGAAAATATCTCAAATAGGCAAATCCATATAGTTGTCAAGGGATGAGGAGAGGAAATTGGGGAATGACTGTTTAATGGGTAGTTTCCTTCTGAGGGGATGAAAATACTGTGGAATTAGACAGTGGTGATGGTCACACAATCCTGTGGATGTACTAAAAATCGCTCAATTATATATTTTAAAAGGGTGACTGTTATGGTATGTGAATTATATCGCAATAAAAATAAAAAGATCTTTCTATTCTTAATTTCTTCAGTGTTTTTAGCATGAACGGCTGTTGAATTTTCTCAAATGCTTCTTTTGCATCTATTGAGATGATCATGTGGGGTTTTTTCTTTTGTTGTTGGTACTAGGGATTGAACTCAGAGGGGTTCTACCTCTGAGCTACACCCTTAGCCCTTTTTATTTTTTATCTTGAGACAGGGTCTCACTAGGTTACTGAGAGTCTCACTATGTTGCTGAGGTTGTCCTGGAACCTGCAATCTTCCTGTCTCAGCTTCCTAAGTACTGGGATTATAGGCAAGCACTGCTATGCCCAGCTTATGTTGTTTATGTAATTGGTTCTGGTTATGTGATGGATTATGTTTATTGACTTGTGAATGCTGAACCAACCTTGTATCCCTGAAATGAAACCTACTGGGTTGTGGTGCACAATCTTCTTAAGGTGATATTATAGTGATACATGCATATCCATGTTTATAGCAGCACAATTCATAACAGCCAAACTATAGAACTCGCCTAGTTGTCATCAACAAATGAATGGATTATGAAACTATGGTATATACACACAAGAGAATTTTACTCAGCCATAAAGAACAAAATTATGACATCTGCAGGAAAATGGGTAGAACTAGAGAATATTATGCTAAGTGAGATTAGCCAGCCTCAGAAAGTGAAGGGCCATATGTTTTCACTCACAGTGGAAGCTAGATAGAAATTGGGAAACAAAAGGGACTTCAGATAAATGAGTGGAATCGTAGGAGATTTGGAAAGGGAAGTAGGGAAGTGAAAGGGGAGACTCAGTGAAGAACACATTTCAAATAATGCTGTATTCATATATGAAGTTATCAATACCAATTTCAATATTATGTACAGGGAAGGAGAAGGAGTGGGGTGGGATCTGGAGAGAAACACACTAAGTGCTGTGGGCATGTATGTTCCTATCACTCTGAATCTCATTATGATATATAGTTACAATGTACTGAAAAAAGTATATATTTTAAAAAGCATTTGATTACATTTTTATGAGCATATCATATCACTGATTAAAAAGAAAAAAGCACCAGAGGACTACTTATCTCTTCAAAGCATCCTCTTTTCCTTTGTATATAATTTTCTTTTGGGAGTCATGAAAGAGAGCAATACAATCAGTTGATTTGTATCGTTCTTACTTCTCAGGTACTATCTCAGCCAACAGATTTAGGTTCTAATATTGAAAAAGGTCAATGTGGCTTATGTTTCTTTAAAAGCCTTCCTAAATTCTTTTCCTTTCTTCATTTATTCAAGGTTACATTTAGACTCAATAGGTTTCTTGCTGTTTGGGATGTAGGAAGTATGAAAATGGCCCAAAGGGAGGAAAAACAGTTGGCAGTGTAAGCTCCAATCCATAAAAAATTCTTATCAACTTCTAAATAAGGCCCTATTCCTGTCATAGGCCTAGTAATGCAGCTAGTAAAGCCTCAAAAGCCCTCTGAACACCAGGAAAGCAGGACTTCTTCTCAATGCCTGCCACCAAGTGGCTGGATGGAAAAACTCTGTGTGTGTGTGTGTGTGTGTGTGTATGTTTATACAACATGCTATGCACTTGATAGCAGTATTAAAATAAAAACGGTTGCTGCTTCAGGTCCTTTGAAAAATACTGAGGACTGACATGCAAATGTTAGGCTACTATTCCTTAATCTGATCTCACAGTCTTTCCCCATTCATTCCCATCAGTTCTTGAGGTAATAATGGAGAGTGAGAGGAGGCAACTTGTGTTGCCCTTAAATGATGCACTATCTCTTCACTCAGAAAATAGAAAGGGGGGAAAAATCAGGGATAGGAAAAAAAGTGATTGCACTTAAATGGTAATATACATCTTTAAGTGTTCTATGCTTTAAGCATTAATTGTAGCAGTAGTAACACAGCCATTAATTTCACAAATATTTGTGTGTACCAGGCTCTGGGTTAGAGGCTGGGAATGAACAACACAAAGATCTTGTCTTAATAGAAGTTAAATATTGCATCTCCACAGGAAATTGCAAGAGTGACATATTCTAAATGCAGGCAAATACAAATGATAGCAAACAGGTGGAGCTTACTCCAGTCTTGGGAGGAAAAGTTTCCTAGTGGAATGGTAGCTAAGCTAAAATGAAAATCCAAAAAAGGAGAAAGGTGGATAGGAATGGGTGATTTTCCAGGTAGTTAGCAAATGCATTCTTGGAAATAAGCCACATATTTTTTTGTGACTCCTATCCTTCTTACTAATGTTTATTTTGCTGATTTTCAGGAAAAGGGCATTCTTTTTTGAAGGGCCCTGAAAAACAGGGTCAATTTTAACTTTATTTGTTAATCTCACAGTATTGTATTTGCTTTCATGCCCTCTACACACACACACATATTTTTTTTTTTCTTTTTAATGGTACTGGGGATTGAACCCAGGGGTGTTCTACTTTTGAGTTACACTTCCAGCTCCATTTTATTTTTTAGTGTGAAACAAGGTCTCACTAAGTTGCTGAGGGCTTCACTAAATTGCTGAGGTTGGCCTCAAATTTGCAATCCTCCTGTCTCAGCTTCCCCAGTATTGGGATTACAGATGTGCACCATCACGCTCGGCTGACACTGAATCTTATACTGTATTTTCATTGCTTAGCATGTGGTCTAATGAGGCATTTAGTAAATGAATGAAGACCATAGAAGCTTTAAAAGAGAGACAATATGGTGCATTGGTTAAGTGTGTAAGCTTTGGTGTTGGATAGCCTCAATTATGTGCTGTTTGGACTTAGGCAATTTTCCCATCAGTAAAATGGGTACAATACATAAATACCTATGTTTATAGGATGGTATTTGTATTATACGACATGGGCATATGGAGTATCTGGCCCACAGGAAGTACTCAATAAATGTTAGATATAATTTTTTTTCAGGTTATAAAAACACTAAAAAATGGCTACTGTGAACATTCCCACCATTATCCCACAGTATACAAATTTACCTTCAATGCTAGAAATTCCTGGGAGGGAGATAGGTCTTAGTTGGGCAGCTTTCTCCATCTGGCCTCCAGAAAACTGTGACAATTTTGGCAATGCTGATGGCTTTGATGTGAAACTCTGTACTTGCTCTGTGACAAATATATATATACTTTAGTATAATAAAATCTAACATCCACTGAATGATAGTAGTGAAAGTCACATTTTCGGGATTTTGCACATGTACTTAAGAGGAATAGTTTAGAATCAAGTAGCATAGTGACTATGTGACGGTAAAGGCTTGGTTTGAGATGTTTGTGGGCCAGTGAAGATGAATCAGCATTACACTGAGGTCTGAAGCAGTCTCACGGGAATATGTTATATAGTTTGAGCATCCCTAATTAAAAAATATGAAATACTCCAAAATCCAGAACTTTTGAGTGCCAGCATGACATAACAATTAGAAAAGTCCACACATGACCTTATGTGAAGGGTCGCAGTCAAAATGAAGGTGTAATAAAAATATTTCATTATGTATGGGCAAATATTCCCAAATCCTAAATCTGAACTGCTTCTGGTCCCAAACATTTCAGATAAGAGATAATCAACCAAATTAGCATTACATTAACATGTTCAGATGGTAAGAGTTTAAGCTTGACAACAGCACAGTAGTTGGATATTAAAGATTTTTTTTTTTTTTGCAGTACTGGGGATTGATCCCAGGGGCATTCTACCTCTGAGCTACACCCTGAGTCCTATTTTTTTATTCTTTAGCTGGAAACAGAGTCTCACTAAGTTGCAGAGGGTCTCACTAAGTAGCTGAGGCTGGCCTTGAACCTAGATCCTCCCTCAGCCTCTCAAGTACTGGGATTACAAGCATGCGCCACATGCCCGGCGATAGTAAAGATCTTTTGACATCCTGGGAGATGTGTAATAAGCCTGATACATCTACCAGCCAAGCTGGTGCTAAGCATGCTACCCATGAGATTATGCAGAATAGCGTTAAGACAAGGTCTCCTATTGTAGTCCTGCTTCCCACTCATACAAGTTCAAGGGAGGCTGTGCCGCTTTTCCAAAACCTCATAGGGTCTAACTTAATGGAAGCTAATGCATCTGCTAATACTGATTAGCTATGTCCCTACCTAAAGCCAAGTACCCTTTCAATCCAATAATCCCATCATTATATGTCAATAATTCCCAGAAGGACTAATATTTATTTTTAAGTAAATTTTATGCACTTATTGAAATGAAAAGGCTCCTATAAACAACATTTAGGACTGGCTTAATATACACTACAACAGCAAAATTTTTGCCTATACTTGGATGCAGACAGCATGGAGAAGTCAATTTCCAGCTAAACATTACCCATTCTTCCCTTAATAGACTAGAGTACAAATCATGTGCAAAATGGGCTTTTTCTAAATGAAAGCAAAGTGCATCAGCTTCATCTCGGTGCGCTCAGGCATCGCTCACTCGGCACGATCGTGCTGCTAGAACACCTTCCCCAATCTCTGTGTGGGTAGCAAGCTGCCCAAGTCTGCGTGAAATATTCAGAAGCCAGCTCACCTTCATCTGCAGTCTCTGGAGGCCTGTTGCTCTCAGGTTTGTTTGTGAGAGCGCTAATCAGCTGCAGTTTCTCTCGTAGCTTGGATACCTGAGAATTTGGACTATCTTCTTTCTGTCCAAAACAAAGATCACAGAAGGTTGAAGGTAGAAGATCTCACCTGAGTCTCCACTATGTTCCCAGAGTCTATTTAGTACGTAGTGCTTGACCCTCATAAGTTCCTTCTAAAGGCAATGAAGGAATCAATCAACAAATACTAGGGATATCTCTGGTGCTCAGTGTTGATGCATGTCGAGCTGGATTTGAGGCTAGACCATTAAGGGAACATTATGCTCCAGATGATCTGATTCACTGTGAACATTTGGCTGATGGGGGAAGGCATGCATGGTCAGCAGTAAAGGAAATGTACCCTTGCTCAGGTGCCTGTGTGACATCCATTTCCTAAATGAGGAGGCTATTGTTTTCCAGGAGCTATTTCACACTAACTAAATAACCGTCCTGAATATTTCATATCCCCTTGTGACCAGACCACTTGAGGCAGAGCTTTATGCTCTTACTGCCTTAAAAACACAAAATAACAATAACAAAAACGCAGCTGAACACAAACAAACCAAAAGTATTCCCCTGTACCTCCCTCTGCTCCCCTCTCTGTTCCCCTAAGGTGATGGTGGTCAGGAACATAATGGAATCTAATATCCTCCGAACTTTTCAAATGCAACATGCATCTAAGATGACACTGTAGTCATTCAGTTACAATCTTCCTGGCTTTTCCTTTATCTTAGCCCAGGGATTACAAATAATGTTAAACAACACTCTAACCAGAGAATGCTACAATTAAACTTTCTTCCCTGGGATATCAAAATATAATCACAGATTGCTTATTTATCTTGACAATCTTGAAAATGTCTGGAAAGAACAAAAAAGGAGAAGGTATAAGATGAAGAGACTGGCTTAAATGGACTATGAATGTACTGAGACTGCAATCTAAAATAGGAAATGATTTTGAAATTGAACACCTTTTTAGATTATCTATGCCTCTGTCTCCCATCATTAGTACAGACAACTATCTTAGCTTGAAAGTAATTTCCCTAGGAAAGCCTTTCTGATCTCTGTGAACCCTCTTACTATACCTTATACATTTCCTCTGTAGCATTTATCAGACTTATGATCAATTATCTGTTCACTTCTGTTAATGATTTTCTGACTGATGGACTTTGAGCTCACTAGAATAATAGTCATGTGTCTGTCCTGATCTCTGTGGTCATCCCAGGTTGGTACAAGGCAGGTACCTGATACAATATTCACTTATTCACTAATAGATATTAATTGCTTTGTCTTACAGTTTTAGCATGTGAGACCTAAGTGCCGCCTTTGAGAAGAAAGCAAGAGACCATGAGCCTGAGAGGCTAATATACTTATTTTTACCTCAGAGTAAGCATTCTGTTTATTTACCTTTATGCTTTGAGTTTTTATGGTATCAGTTCTGTTGGTCACTTGATCCAAAGACTCTCTTTTCAGAGTGCCAGCTCTATCACCCATCTGAGAGAGCAAAAGGGACAAGAGGAAAAGATTAAAGACAATCATTAAAACTTGAATAGCATCTAGTACTTTTTTTTTTTTTTTTTTTTTTTTTTTTTTTTTTTTTTTTTTTTTTTTTTTTTTTTTTTTTTTTTTTTTTTTTTTTTTTTTTTTTTTTTTTTTTTTTTTTTTTTTTTTTTTTTTTTGCGGTACCGGGGATTGAACTCAGGGGCATTCTACCTCCAAGCTATACCCCCAGCCCTATTTTTTATTCTTTATTTTGAAACCGAGTCTCACTAAGTTGTGGAGTGCCTCACTAGGTAGCTGAGGCTGGCCGCGAA
>PVLC010002812.1:0-98691 GCA_004027655.1 Graphiurus murinus | reverse complement strand
TAAATAAATAAATAAATAAAGTGTACACTAAAAAACGGCTTGGGCAGAAGCACTTAAAGCGTAGCCACCACCTCTTGGGGATGAGAATTCTTCCTTCCTCCAACTGCAGCATTTTCAACACTTTTACTTTAAAATTTCTAATGAAAAACAGTTTCGTTTTCAGTGCAGTCTTTCTAGCTTCACGGGTTGTCGGGACATAATATGCACTGAAACCCGCAATAGCTGCTTCCATTCTCATGCCCTCTTCCCGGTGGGGTGTAGAGTTGGCCTTCCGGGAGAGAAGTGTGCTGGAGGGGAGGTTGAGGCCAGGCGGGAAAATGCAGACGAGAGAGGAGGGGGAGGGTGGACCCCAAGTCCCCGGGGCTCTCCCTGAATCCAGCAGTCAGTCGAGCATCCGACCTGATATTTAAAGCAGCGTGGCCGCAAGCCAGAGATCTGGACCCTGGTCAGCCTCGGACTGGGCAGCTGAACCCCCAAAGCCTGCCCGCTGGGAAAGATCCACACGGCGCATGCGCTGAACACTGCAGTACGACCTTGTGTTTTACTTGCCTGGACTTCTAGCTTCTACTCTTCACATCGGGGCGGTTCGCTCTGTTTTACGCTTTTAGATTGTCACATCTCAGAGTTGGTCCCACCTTCCTGGATGAAAGCTCTGGGCGCCTCCCCCGCAGTCGCAGGAGCCAATCCTCGCTGATCTAAGGAGCACGTGGCCGCTCAATGCATTTGGGACAGTGATTGGTCCAGAGCACGGTCACGTGGCCCACTTGTGGCCAATGAGCTGCCAGGGAAAGCCTGCAGCCAGTTTCCGGGAGAAATTAGGCTCCCTGGTACTAAAGGGCTTAAAAGCTTTTCCTCCTGGGCGCCCTGGCTGCTTCGGACGCCCTTCCTTGGGTATTCAGGGAGCAGTGGCAGCTAGGTTGGACCCTTGAAAGATGGTCTTGACGGAAAAGGCCAATCATCGGCGAAGGGCGGGTCAACAGAAAGAGGCGGGGTTTTCAATAACAACTGCATCCTGAGCCATTCGGGGACCACATTCTTCTGGAGACCTTGTTAATCGTGCAGGAAGTGACCTCACAGTTTATTATTTGTTGCATATTCTGTTACTTTAAGTCACAAGCATCCTTGCCTTAGAGCCTGCCCTAAAGTGGTCTTAAAAATTATTCCAGTGTTTGGGATTCTCCAGCGACCTAAAGACCCTCTGATGTTAAAAGGGAACCCGATATCCCGCCTTGCCAGCAGCGCCTTTGCGAAGGATCACACGGAATGCCAATGGTATAACGTTGTTGCCAGGTGTCTTGGGCACGGAAACAAACATTTCAAGCATTTAAGCTTGGGTGGAAGGCAGAAGAGAAGAGGCTTCAGAAAGAGAGCCCGAGAGGTGACTCACAGGAACGCTGAGCAGTGGGGTCACCGAGGGAGGGCGCCTGCTCCCCACCGGGGAAGGCTTCCCAGAAGTATTCAGGAGGCTTTGGGAGCTCATGTGAGCCACTGGGTGTCCAGCCTCGCGGCTGGCCAGGAAGACTGTGACGCACACCAGTGACATCTTAGTGTCAGGTGACATTGGAGGATAAAGAAGCAGTAATAAGAGCACTGGAGTGTGAAAGGAAGCTCCCCCCCCCCCCGCCCCAGGCAGCACAGAGATGGACAGAGTAACGAAGCATAAGCAATGGTTTTGCTGGGATTCTGTTTTATCTCCGCCATTGGTAAACTGACGAGGGGCAGAGCACACTAAATGTAACCAATGTTAGCAGGCTCATTTATTCATTCAACAAATAGGGCATGAAAGCCGTTTGTGCCATGCGGCGTTCTGGTTGCCCATTGTATACCTGAAGCTGACCGTCCAGGCTCGCAGCTCAGAACTGATGGGGTCCTCCAGGGTGACGGAGCTGTCTGTCCTGTCCTGTCCTGATGAAACCTGAACCATTGTCTCTTCTTGACCCGCTTCCCCCAGTGAGCTGGCCCTCCCAAAATAAGCCAGAGAAGGAAAAAAAATCACTGCCCCTTAAAAGTTTACAATGCAGGAATAAAGATTTTCCTTCTGACTCAGTTGCAAAAAGAAAAAACAAAAAAGAAAGAAAGAAAAGGCAGCCCAAGTGGCTCATGATATCATTCTCTTCTCCCATAACTGTATCCCGTAACCATGGCAAAGCTGTAGACATGCAGACTTTGTCATCATTACCATTTTGCAACCTGTAATTATCAGACACACAGTTCACCAACTTAAAATTCAACACCTTTTTAGCACATTTCCCACAGTATGCGCTGATGAAATGCAAAATACAGATTATGTCAATCTAGATCAACTTTTGAATATGCAGTATTTACTAGTCAGTTAAAAATCCAATGTAAAGAAAAAGGCTTGTCACTTATCCTGAGTAACATTGTAACTCTAAAGACAGGGCTTAGGCCCAGTAATTCTACCCTGGGGAAGCAGAAGCTGTTTAAAAAAATAAACAAACTGATCCTGAGCTGGGCATGGTGGTGCATGCCTGTAATCCCAATACCTGGGAAGCTGAGATTGGAGGATTGCAGGTTTGAGGCTGGCCTCTGCAACTTAGTGAGGCCCCCAGGAACTTACTGAGACCTTGTTTCAAAACCAAAAATTAAAAAGGGCTGGGGATATAGCTCGGAGGTAGAAGCCCCTGGGTTCAATCCCTAGTACAACAACAAAACAAAACTGATCTTTAAGGCAGAGAAAAATAATTTGCAAACAAAGATGGTCAGATTGACATCATTTATAAGAAAGAGGAACTAGGAATGAGATATATGCCCCCAAAGAGGGGACAAGTTAAGGAAATTGCAGTGCATCCTCACAACAAGACAATATGACATTTATCCACTGTTCTTATAGATTGTGTTGTTTGTCCCTGGTGTCCATAGATATCATGACCTCAGGGTCAGCACTGTTCGTCCTCTGACTCCTTGACTTTAGGTTTGTTGGTCATGTGTCTCCCGGCAGCCAAGGGGATGGTCACAGACATGGCCACTCCCACTCTGCCACTGACCCACGGTGGACTCACCTCATGTTTCTTCTGCATATCAGCATCCGCTCCACTCCCACAGAAGCACAGTCAAGAAATAAATGCTCACTGCTGTATGTTACTGGATGTTGAGTTGATATGTTCTGCAGCAAAACTGACTGATACAAGCAGACACAACATGTACCTGCATGGACCTTTGTACTGCGCAAGGTAGAGGCACAGTAATAAATATTTACCAAAAGAACAGGACAGTACTTATGTGATATTGTTAACTGGGAAGTGGATAAAAATCACAGTTGTAGTGTAAAGAAAATTAAAAGTCTTGGGCTTGAAAAGAGAACACCAAGAAATCCATCAAAATGAGGATTATTGGCAACTTCTTCAAGTTTCTAAATTCTTCAATTTTTCTACAGTAAACGTACATTAACAGTATAAAGAATTAAAATACTGCACAAAACTGAACTTAGTTAATATGCAATTTATCCTTAAAATAATCTTAAAAGGAAGATATAAGCTTCAGCATGGTGATGCATGCCTGTAATCCCGGTACTTGGGAGGCTGAGACTGGAGGATCACAGGTTTGAGGCTGGCCTCAGCAACTTAGTAAGGCCCTCAGCAACCTAGTGAGACCCTGTTTCAAAATAAAAAAGAATAAAATAGGGCTGGGGGTGTATCTCAGAGGTAGAATGTCCCAGTGTTCTATGCCTAGTACCATAAGGAAAAAAGAAAAAGAAAAAAAAGGAAGATATAACAAAATTGGACATTGGATACATGGGTTAATAGCTGAAATGAGTTAAGAGCCCATGTGCGTGTGTGTGTGTTAAAAATAAAAAACAAAAACAGAAAATGGGCAAGCATTCAAAAAGCAGTTTTCACATAGGACATATAAAATGTGAATAAAAGTTACATTGCCTGGGAATCAATATCAGAGGCATTGATGAAACTCTCCAGTTCCATTTCTAATCGTTTAAATGAACAGAACAAATTCAACAATGCTGACACATATTTTGAAGCAAAACTTGGGCGGAATTATTATACTTGTTCTGTGCTGGTGGCAATAAAACCTGGAGACAAATGTTTTGAAAATCCATGTCTTATGAATTATAAATCAGAAAGACATTCACGCCCTTTATTCTAATAATCACACTGCTGGGAGTTTATACTAAAGAGACAACAGGACACAAGAATTATTTATAATGTTCCAAAATGTGCACACAAACTCTTGTTACTGAGATGGGCAGGAGTGGGTGAGATCCTGGGGAATCCAGAGAAATATCAGATGAGAGTTCGAAAGGGCTGAGCAGAGACCGTGGTTCTGGAGGAAATTAAGCCAAATAAGGTAAGTACTGAACCCCAGAGGCAAAGGGTATGCTCTAGAATGAAAAGCAAAACCCAAAGTGGCCGTCCTAATCCTGTGACATCAAGAACCTAAGGGCCAAGATCAACCGCCAGTATTCCCTTTTCCTGCTGGAACAAGACTTGACACTCTTCAGAGGAAGATAGCAAGTGAAAATACCATAATGGAAAAACGGTATATCTGAAATTAAAAAGCCACTGAATAAAATGGCATAGTATTTATAAAAATATTTAAAATAGCAAGGCACAGAGATGCACATCTATAATCCTCGTACTTAGGAGGCTGAGGCACAGATTCGAGGTCAGTGTATGATAACTTAGCAAGACTCTGTTTAAAAAAAAATCAATGAAGGGCTGGGGGTGTGGTTCAGAGGTAGAATGCCCCTGGGCTCAACCCCCAGTACCACAAAAAATTCTAAAATAATAATGCTTGCTAATATTTATTTGTCAGGCATGTGTTTAGTGATTTACATATGGCATCTTTACAATGTACCATCTAGGATATCTAGCATGCATAGAAAATTACTATGTAGTGAAGAAACCAAAGAATATAAGCTGGACATGGTGGCGCACGCTTGTAACCCCAGCATTTGGGAGGCTGAGACCAGAGGATCCGGGTTTAAGGCCAGCCTCAGCTACCTAGTGAGGCCCTCCGCAACTTAGTGAGATCTGGTTTCAAAATAAAGAATGAAAAAAGGGCTGGGGGTATAGCTCTATATGGAAGGTAGAATGCCCCTGAGTTCAATCCCCAGTACTGGAAAAAAAAAAAAAAAAAAGAATGTACTCCACGATGAGGAAAACAACATCTATAGAAACAGACTCAATGTGAATAAGATGTTGAAATTAGCTGAATTGTTAAAGGATTTTAACATTTTTAAAGGGGAAAAATGAATACAGTGGATGAAGACATGAGGAATTTCAGGAGAGATATGGAAAATCTTGAAAAAATGAAAACCCCAGAGTCTAAAAATATAATATCTTAAAATTTCAAATCTGTTGAGTAGAAAGAGCAGATTGGACAAAGCAGAAAAGAGGATCTGTGAATGTGGAGACAGATCAATAGAAAAACATCTGGACTGAAGCAATGTGAAAAAAATGTTTCAGAGAGAAAGAAGAGAGAGACAGAGAGAGGGGGGAGGAGGGAGGGAGACAAAGAGAGAGGGAGAGGGAGAGGGAGAGGGAGAGGGAGAGGGAGAAGAGAGAAGAGAGAAGAGAGAAGAGAGAAGAGGGAGAGGGAGAGAGGACACTGACTCTCCACCAGTCAGTAGAATGCTATTCAGTAGTCTGACATACATTTCATTAGAGAGATAGAAAGAAAAGAAGAAGAGAATGTAGCCTAAAATAGGAGAGAAATATTGGCAAAGACTCAGAAAATCAAAGACTGTGTTTTCTCTCATATAGGGAAGCTAAAGAGTTGTTTTTTTGTTTTGTTTTGTTTTGTTTTTTTAAGGGAAAGAAAAGAGAATCTCATAAAAACTAAGCTAGAAACCAGTGGAATACTGGAAGGGGACAGAGGGGCAGGAGGGTACTGTAGGATGTCACCTGCATACATGAACGCATCACTGTGAATCTCTCTGTCATGCATGGGGAGGGCGAAGGGGAGGGAAAGGGAAACATGGTAAGAAAACCTGCCCAATAGTGGTGTGTGCATATATGAACGCACCACTCTGGATTGCATGCTCCTGTATGATTACCATGCACCAATTAAAAAAAAGTGATGAAAGTTTTTCAAATTTGACTTAAAACATCAATGCACAATCTAAGAAGCTCTGCAAACCCTAAGCTAAATAAAAACAAAGAAAACCACACCTGGACACATCACAGGCAAACTGATAAAAGTCAAAGATAAAGAAGAATCCTCAAAGGGAGTAGGGATGAAAAGACACATTTCATAGGGAGGGAAATGATCTAAAGGGCGGCCAACTTCTCACCAGTAACAACAAAGTCAAGAAGACACTGGTCATGGGATGGTATTTTTAAGGTGCTAACACAAAATATATTTGTCAACTTAAAATTCTAGGTGCAATGAAAATACTCTTCAAAAATGAAAGCGAAATGAAGATACTTTAAAAAAAAAAAAAAACTGAAATGGTTTGCTGCTACCAGGTTTGTATTAGAGGAAAGAGCAAAGGAAAATTTCCAGGCTTATAGGAACATTAATGAGAAAACTTTGAACCTACAGGAAATAACTAAGGGCATTAGAATTTTTTTATATGTGGGTAAACAACATATTTTCTTTCTTAAAATAAATTGATGGTAAAGGAAAATAATAGACACATGCCATAGGTTTTATATCCCTTGCAGAAATATAAACATAGGATAAAAGTAGGTAAATTAAATTATGCTGTTGTAAGACTCTTACTACACAGGTAGTGGTTTAACAGTTAGTTAAGAAATGCACTAGTTGCCGGGTATGGTGGTGCAGGCCTGTAATCCTAGTACTTGGGAGGCTGAGACAGGACTATCCCAAGTTCAAGGTCAACCTCAGCAAAGTAGTGAGACTCTCATTAATCTAGTGAGACCCTGTTTCCAAATACGAAATGAAGTTGGGTTGAGGATATAGCTTGAAGATAGACTGCCTCTGGGTTCAATCCCCAGGACCACAAAAAAAAAAAAAAAAAAAAAATGCACTAGTTGGTTAACTAGTCTAATTAATGCAAATTAGAATGTGATAAGTTAAGGAAATATAATCTCTACAACAATCACTTAAAAATACAAAGAGATTTAGCTAACACACCAATAGTTGAGATAGAAAAGAAAGCAAAATCTGTTAGACCAACAAAACATACAAAAAGGAAACATGGCAAAGAACAGAGGGAGTAAATAGAAGACAAATGGAAAGTTGGTATAATTAAACCCAACCACATCGATGATTACACATTACACATAAATGAACTAAACACTGCAATTAAAAGGCAGAGTTTTTCAAACAAAACACAAAAAGAAGACCCAACTATATGTTGTTTAGAGTGATACTTAAAGTCAAAGACACAGCTCTATTAAAAAGCTGGCATGGCCATATTAATAGCAGCCATGTCAAATTCAAAACAAGCAGCATTTCCAGGTATAAGAAGAAAACTTCATAATGGCAAGAGTCAATCCATCGAGAAGACATAATAAACCTAAATCTGCATTAAGCTATTAACATAATTTGAAAGCACGTAACTACTGAAAAACTAAAGAGAATAGAAAAATTCATAGTCCTACATAAAAATTTGAACACTCCCCTCTTAGTAATTAACTTTCTAAAAAGAAGCCAAACTCAACAGGATATGAGAGGACTTGGACCACCCACAGGTAACATCTGTAGAATACCATACCAAAGACTATATGATACACAGTGTATCACTCAGCCTGTTAAGCAAGGTAGACCAAATACTGAATCATAAGTCTCAAGAGATTCCAAGTGAATGAAAATAAATAGAATTGGGAGTGGGTTCCCAAGTGAGAGAGTCCATTTGGGACTCCTGTTCTATATTTCTTGATGTTGAAACCATGAGGATGTGGGGACAGAGACAGCAGGAACACAAGTCGGGAGGGATGTGTGGTGTACAGAAAAAAGTAAGAGATGATTCTGAAATTGCTGTTTGTGAGGTAGGGGAGACCGATGAAGCAGTTGATTCGAGGGTACAGGAGAGAAGTGAGTAGACAGTTGGAGGACATTAAATGCAAGTTTCCCACTAGATATTCACATTAAAATTTTGAGCCACCAATTAAAAATTTGACCTACCAGATTATATGTAGATTGTAACCAGCAACATTAAAAAAAATAAAAGAGTTATCCACATATAATATACTCATGGTCTTAAAGTAGATATTACTATCAACTCATCTCAAAGCAAGAACCTCTTCTCTACAGACTGCTGCCAAAAACTTATATCAGAATCTATTTTCATTAAAAACAAACACATAAGTGTGTCCAGAAAGATAGAAGGGGTGTGTTAGTCAACTTGCTACCACTATGATAAAGTGTCTGAGAAAATCAATTTAAAAAGAGAAAAGGTTTATTCTGGCTCATGATTTCAGAGGCTTCAGTTCATGGTCAGTCAGTCCCTCTGTTTGTGTCTGGGATGAAATAGAATATTATGGCTTAGCACTGGAAATTTATATACATGAGCAAAAAAAAACACTTATATCATATATATATACATATATATATATACACACCTACACATACACATATATATGTGGTGGAACAAAACCACTCATGGCAACTGGGAAGCAAAGACTGAGAGGAAAGGGCTGGGGTTCCCCAAACACACCCCAGCAACCTAACGTCCTTCTGTCAGACCCCCACCTCTTAAGGGTTTGACACATCCCCTATTTCTCCACCAAGCCTTCAATGCATAGCCTCTGGAAGACATTTAAGATCCAAACCCTAATAAGAGAATCTCCCACAGGGGCAACTCAGAGGCATAAGCCAAGAAACAAACCAAATTGCCAACCTACATACCAGAGCCTGATCTTGAGTCCCATTTCCTGGCCAAGAAAGGAAAATAATTGTAAATTACAATTCTATCTCTACCCTTCACATCACTAAAGTTCAAGGAATTGGTAAAACAGAAGTTCTGCAAAATTTATAGCCATGGATGAAGATCATAATACTTCAGAAAGATCCAAACCATTTCTTATTTTCTTGAAGAAAGAGAATGCCAATGCAAATTGCTTTCAAATGCAAATCCAGAGCAGGCATAATTCTGGTTAACGCATGAAAAGGTGTGTTTTCCTGAACTCTTTTTGATTTCTCCTGGAAGACTGAGGGAGTAATTATACTCTGGAGAGGAGGGCTAAGAAACTGTGTTGGAACTTATTAAATACTACATGCAGCGACTTTTAGATTTTGTTTGAAAGCGTGCTTTAAAATAATTACACTTTTAATGGAATTTATAAATATCTTATACCACTTAAGTAATCAATGGAGAATTCTGCAGCACAATTTTGTTGAGGCTGATAAGCTCTCTTGCCTAAAGCAGGAACTCACCGACAATTTCTGGAGGATCCAGGGGCTAGGAGACTTGTAAAGCACCTGTGGGTGTATTTGTGTTAAGGTATACATCAGTGCATCAGTGTATAGGGGTAACAGTGGCACATGTGCACGCCAACATATCCATCCACATGGGCATTTAAGACCCTCCTCCCTTTTCGTGGGTTTGTAATACTTTTATTGGTGCATTGTGATTATATGGCATGGTTAGCTTCAAAGTGAGGCAAACATACGTGCACACGAGTCTAAGTGTGTTTCCCTTTGATGAGGTAGAATAGAAAAAATAAAGCTTTAGGTAGAAAGGAGATGGATTGGGAAGGAAAGGGAAAATACAGTTTCAAAATCTGGAAAGTTCATAATCTCTAACTCCACCCTATAAGGTGTGTCCTGTTTTAGGCAGAAGCCTCAGCGAGCCCATACCTTTAATCTCCATGGCCCCTCTCCCCACCTGAGATTCCCGAGATGCTTAGTAAAGAAAGAATCCATGAGGACAAAGGTCAGACACCAGCTAGTCACCAACCATCTTTGCTGGGGAACCTAAGGTAAAAGAAATCCAGACCTCCACTGTGCACACCCACCCGCCCCCTCCCAGGGGTTCTATTACAGAACTGAAAAGCCACAGAGACTCTCTGGCCAGGACGATCTCCCTCTTCCTGAGATGGCCTGCCTTCTCCCTCAAGTCCCTCGCCTTCCTAAATAAAACTTCTGCCTTTGTCCCTGACTGGCGCGTGTTGAAATTCTTTTCACCACGGAAGCCAAGAACTCACAGAAGTCATGCTGATCCAGGATGCCTTTAGCTCTTCCTTTTTCCCTCCCCACCATCTCCCCACCCTGTTCTCTTCCACTGTTCTATTGGTCTCTCTCCTCATTTATCTAAAATCTCTTTTGCTTCCTATCTTTTTTCTAACTTCCACATCAGACCCTTGACTTTCTGAGGCTGGCCGATCTCACTTAGCATACTGTTGTCTAGCTCCATCCATTTTCCTTCAAAGGACATAATTTTGTTCTCTGTGGCTGAGTAAAATTCCGCTGTGTGTACATACCACATTTTTCTTTATCCATGTATCTGTTGACAGACACCTGGGGATGGTTCCATAATTTGGCTCTTGTGAATTGTGCTGCTATAAACATGGGCACGCACGTATCCCTGTAGTATTCTGACTTTAATCCTTTGGGGAAGATCCTGAAGAGTGGTAGAGCTGGGTCGCTGTTGCTTCTATTCCTACCTTGTGGATTTTTATTTCTAGCACCAGTGTCTTCCCCTGCCAAGCCACCTTTTCATCCGAGCTGGTTCAATCATTCTACACTGGAAACCTGCTGATCACTCTCCAGATTCAAGCCCCATGGGTCTCCTCGTCATCCACGATCAAGGCCAGCTTCCCGAGCAAGCGACCTGTGCATTCACGCAGAGCTCTGTCTGTGATGCATCGTGGTTTATGCTCCCTCGCTCCCTACAAGTTTTGCTGGGAAATCGTGAGGATGGCGCGCGCGCATGCGCGGGCTGTGCAGGTGCGCGAGCCCAGGTGCTCTTGCTGCACCTGCGCGGTGCAGGTGTCTGCAGTGCTGCCCGAGCGCGGCGTTCTGCGAATGCGCAACGTGCAGATGTTCACCAAGACCCAGAGGGAGTCCGCAAGGCGAGTGGGGTTTGTCACCAACTGAGTCATGCAGAACATGACCCTACAAGGCCGCGTCCTGTGCCAAACAGAACTGAGCCGCCTCCCACAGAGATAAAGCAGCGGTGTTGGGAGAAGCTGAGATGGCAGAGGAACCCGGTCTGGTCCTTGCTGGCTGGTGACTGTCCTGGTGTCGACACTTAGCCTAACGCCAGCCCACTGGAGGACGACCCATGCTGACGTCCTCATTTCAACTCGATGACCTCTGTATCTTCAAATAAGATCATGTTCTAAAGTGATGGGGGGCGAGGGCCCAGCATAGTTTACTTTGGGGAGCCGATTTAGCCCACAAGTGTCCAAGGCCTTTTCTTTCTCCCCCTCCAGCACCTGAAGCAACAGACGTTCCCTGTGCGGCCCACGCCAGCAATGCCCTCTGCCCCTCATCTCTCCCTGGAGCTGCCAAGAAAGGAGAAGACGCAGGACCAGGGGAAGGCACCCTGCCGGCCATCAGGATGAGCGCCAGCGAGCAGGACCGCTGCGCCCAGCACCCCATCCCCGTTCCGCATCGCTGGCCCGAGCCGCCGCTGTCTTCCTGACAGGTGTAACGAGCTGGCAGCCAGAGCTCCAGGGGCAGAATCCCGTGCGCGCCCGTTTCCTAGGAGAATGGAAATGAGAACCAGCCTTGTGGGCAGGAACGGAGCGGGCTGCGGGAGACCAGAGCTGTTTCCCTCTCTGCGGGATCAACTGCGGCCCTTCTGCCGGGCCTCTCTGCCTGTGGGTGCGCCCCTGCTGAGCCAGGCACCCTCCTGAGCGCTGTGCACGGTGCCACGAAGCCCTGGACACACCTCACCTCAGCCCAGCCTCATGCCAACCACGTCAGAGTGTGCGAGTCCTCCAGAGGAGGAAACCCAGGCTCAGGGAAGTCAAGGAGTTACCCCACGGCGACACAACCAATACACAGAAAAAGCAGGACTTGAACCCAGACCCGTATACACCCCAAATCTGCCTATTTATATTTTTATTTTTTGGTCCTGGAAATTCACCCCAGAGGCATTCTATCTCTGAACTACACCCCCAACCCTTTTTATTTCTTATTTTGAAACAGGGTCTCGATAAGTTGCTGAGACTGACCTCCAATCTACAATCCTCCTGTCTCAGCCTCCCAAGTACTGGGATCCCAGGCATGAAGTACCACGCCCAGCTCCCAAGTCCGTTTTTTAGTCTCCATATAGTGACCTTAGGTCACACAAAAAATTTAATTTTAATAAACCTACTGTGTGCTTATTGCTGCCAGACTGTGTGAGCACATTACATATACTAACTCACCTACCGTACACACAAGTCTATGAAGCGGGTGCCATTTAACTCCCACTTCACAGATGAGGAGACTGAGGTCAGGGAGGTGGAGAGGCTTGGGCAGGAGCGTTCAGCCAGTAGACGGCAGAACTGGCTCGAGGGCCTGTGCTCTTAACCACTAGACTGTGTAAGGCCCCAGGATGGGCCTGGGCAGGGCTTCTGGAACATTCCAGATATGCATAAGCCCAAGGCCTACCCATAGCCCCTCGCTAAGCTAAGCTGGAAGGGGGAGTGTGGTTTTAGAAAAAAGGAGAGCTGATTAAAAAGAGCCCCGAGCTGCAGCTCCAGGGCGGGGGAGAAAGTGACACTCACATCCCTTCAGGGACCTGTCCTTACTTTGAGCCAACATGCAAATATTGAAGCTGGGAACACCCTCAGACTCCACAACTCCAACCCTGCCTGCACGCAGCCACCAAGACTACTGCTAGTTCGTCCATTTACAAATCCATCCCCAAGTCACCCTCTCCAAGAGGTAGCAATATCACTGGTGACTACAGTTAATAATAATCGTCTGAGCCAGACAGAGTGGTGCACCTCTGTAATCCCAGTACTTGGGAGACTGAGATAGGAGGATCATAGGTTTGAGGCCAGCCTCAGCAACTTAGTGAGGCCCTCAGAAACTTAGCAAGACTCCATTTCAAAATAAAAGGGGGGGGGGCACTGGGGGTATGGCTCAGAGTACTTCTGGGTTCAACCCCAGTACCAAAATAATTATCATTATAATTGTATTTCAGCCAGGCGTGGTGGCGCACGCTTGTAATCCCAGCATTCTGGAGGCTGAGACCAGAGGATCTGGGTTCAAGGCCAGCCTCAGCTACCTAGTGAAACACTCCACAACTTAGTGAGACCCGGTTTCAAAATAAAGAATAAAAAATAGGGCTGGGGGTATGGCTCAGAGGTAGGATGTCCCTGAGTTCAATCCCTAGTACCGCAAAAAAATAAAATAAAATAATAATTGTCTGTATTTTGAAATTTGCCAAGATAATACATTTTAGACGTTCTTACCACACACAAAACAGACATAAGAGGTACTAAGTGAGGCAATAACTATATTAATTTTTTAAAAAAACCCTCTTATACTGAGTATCTTTGCTTTACCTCCATCTTACTTTTTCATACTTGCTATTTATAGGAGCCCCAATTCATTTCTAACTTAAAGCAGAAATAGAAAGTTCAATTACAAAAGCTCTATTAAAATAGCATCAATCAAGATAGAGAAAAATATTAAGTAACAGTACAGGTAGTACATAGCTATGGCAAATAATAATAACAATAATTAATAATAATAATAATAATAATAATAATAATAATAATGGTTCTGCAGGCGGAATGCAAATGGCAGAGTCCTGGAAAGGCTGGCACGGGGGGAAGAGTTTCTTGGTGACACCGGGGGCAGCGAGGTCAGGCGCTCCCATCTCACCACTGGAGACAGCAGGGACAGCTCAGTGACCCTGGACCTCCCGGGAGTGAAGCGGTACTCACGGTACCCTCTCCCACAGCTCCTCTAAAGGCCAGAAACCAATGTGCATGATAAATGCCCACTGTCGGTGTTTACTAAATATAATTGTGTTTTCCTTTTCTCGGGGTAAGCCCTTTAGATACCAGGAAGGTCACACAGTGATTTTTTTTTTTCTTTGTCTTTTCTGACACACACTCAGGGACAAGCATTTGCAAAGAGACCAGAGCTAAAGGAGGAGCGATGGAGCCGGCGTGAGCGTTTTTGTCGCCTACGGCTCTCCTGACCGTTGCTGGGTAGAGGAGAGTCTGAGAGTAGAAAGCGTACAGAGAGACTGGGTGGGAAGCTCCATGGGAACCCAAAGGAGATGCCATGTTTGAATCTGTGGGGCTGGAAAGGCAGGGGCGGCTTTGGGAGAGATTCAGGAAATGCAGTAGATACAGCCCAGAGCCTAAGTGGATCTGTGGGCTCAGGGACAGGAAGGCACCAAGGAAAACCTGAGCTCTTTCGGCTTCTACGACTGGATAGACAACAACAATAATAGTAATAATAATAATAATAATAATAATAATAATAATAATAATAATACTGTGCGCTGAACCGGCCAATGCTGGGGGAAATTTAGTTTGGTGGAGTCCTGTTGACTTGGAGGTATTCGTTCCTTTGAGACATCCGAATGAAATTATGAAGAGAAGCACGGGGTTGGAAGCCAGGAGAGAAATGGGATTTAGAGTGGTAAGTTGCTGAGTCGGCCTCAGATAGGAATACGTGTCCCCTATTAACTTACACTCTCTCAGTTCCACGTGGAATTAGTGAGACCAGAGCTGAACCTATAGACCCGGCTCCTTTTGCAGCTGGCCTCATGTTAGGTGTTGCCAGCAGGGGGCGCAGGAGAGACTGCAGGAGCAGAGCTGGAGGAAGGGGCTTTTCCTCCTTTTTCCTGGGTGCAGTCTTCTATCTGGCATGCAGTAGGTTGGGGTGCAGGGGCACTCAAGGCAGCTGCAGCCGAACCTTTGGGAGGTTCTCTGCCACCCAGTGGGATGCGTGTTCCTCTGGCCACCGCTTTCCCCAGGAGACCGCGCGCAGACCAACCCGGTGGCAGGGGCCTTCTGCGTCCTCTTCCTTGTTCTCTCTCTCCCAGCTCTCCAGGGGGAAGCTGCCTCGCTGGAGTTGTCACAACTGAGCCTCCAGGAGCTGACTCCACTCAGTGGCTAACCCTTTCACTTGGTGGCAGTTCTTTTTTATTTTCATTTATTTTATTTTGTGTGTGTGTGTGTGTGTGTGTGTGTGTGTGTGTGTGTGTGTGTGTTTTACTGGGAATTGAACCCAGGGTTATTCTACCTCTGAGCTACATCCCCATCTCCATTTTATTTTATTTATTCTATTTATTTATTTATTTATTTTATTTATTTATTTATTTGCAGTACTGGGATTGAACACAGGGGCATTTTACCTCCAAGCTACACCCCCAACCCTATTTTTTAGTTTGAAACAGGGTCTCATTAAGTTGCAGAGGGCCTCACTAAGTAGCTGAGGCTGGCCATGAACCTGAGATCCTCCTTTATTTTGAAACAGGGTCTCACTAGGTTGATGAAAGTCTCACTACTTGCTGAGGCTGTCCTCGAACATGTGATCTTCCAGTGTCAGCCTCCCAAGTACTGGGATCACAAGCTTGCGCTGGCACACCCAGCTTGGCTGACAAGCTCTTTGAATTACATTTGCCCATTTTGAAAACAGACATGGCTTCAGGCTCCTGACTGCATGCTGAAGACACAGAGTAGCTGAACAGGTGGAGGTTGACCAGTTCCCCCAGGAAGGCAGTACAGAGAGTTAAGAAAGCGATCCAAGCCAGGCATGGTGGTGCATGCGTAATCTCTGTACTTGGGAGGTTGAGACAGGAGGATCCCATGTTTGAGGTCAGCCTAGCAACTCAGCAAGAACCTCAGCACCCTGTTTCAAATTTTGAAAAAGGGACTGGAGGTGTAGTTCAGAGGTAGAATTCCCCTCGGTTCAATCCCAAGAGCGAGAAAGCAAGAGTGGCGAGTGACAGCTGCGGTCTCCAAGAGCTCAAAGCTTCCTTGCCCTGGAGAAGAGGCTGGCCATGCAAAGACGGAGAGTGTGCATCCAGAGATGTGGAGGGCAGCCCAGCCCTGGAGGGCGCACTGTTATGGAAACTAAGGGGAAATCTAGCATCAGTAAATAATAAGCAGAAATCTTAAGCTGGAGAAGGTCTCCTGGTACACAGAAATAGAAGCCGCAAGACAAGTTTGGTAAATATGACCACTCGAAAATGAAGATATCTATGATACCATGTGTGCACACATGGTAAAGGACTTGAAAAGTAGCATCACAGATCAGGGGGAAATATTTGCAACAAACTGAAAAACAGATGTCATCTAGAATATGTAAAGAATTTCATAAATTAAAAAAGAAATTCTAATAGCAAAATTAACAAAGCTGTGAATAGCTCTTTGCAACAGCAGAAAAATGGCCGGGAAGTAAATACATCAAGAAACCTCAACCCCATTAGTGGGGAAATGCAGTTAAAACAACCATTTTATGCTCATTCAATTGGCAAATAGGGAAAAGGCGGTAACACAAAATACCAGCAAGGCCGTAAACGCGCGCGGTCCTCGGCGGCGGCCACTCCGCCACACGTGGCCTCTGAGCACTTTCAACACCGCTAGCCCAATTATGGTGCGCTGTACGTATGAAAAGCACATTCTGCTTCAGACCTGGCGTCAATAAAATAATGCAATCTAGCTCACTGAGAACTTTAATAGTGATCTGTACATCGGAGGGCAACTTTTGTCCTTTTATTGGTGCCTTGTAATTGTGCACCGTAGTGAGATCCAACGTGATACCAACAAAGCCCAGTCTCTTAGTGAGGCCCTCTACAACTCAGTGAGACCCTGTTTCAAAATAAAGAATTAAAAAAAATAGGGATAGGGGTATAGCCTGGAGGTAGAATGCCCCTGGGTTCAATCCCCAGTACCGCCCCAAACAAAACACTGGTGCGTCCTCCATATCCCTCCCCTCCCTGTACACAATATATTTTGTGAGATTGGCAGTAATAAGTTCATATATGGACATCCCTTTATCTGATCTGTTCCTTCTTTGGCCCTCCCCACCTCCCTCCCCCAATTCTCCTCTACTCTTCCTCTGGTCTCTCTTTTCATTCATCTGAAGTCACTTTTGCTTCCTATTTTCTGTGGAGATTCCTTCCGCATATGAGAGAAAACATGGCATCCTTGACTGCTGAGACTGGCTGAACCCACTTAGCATAACATTCTCCAGTTCCATCTATTTTCCTGCAAATGACGTAATTTTGTTCTTCCTTACGACTGAACATGTACTCCACACTTTCTTCATCTAGTCATCTGCTGGTGGACGCCTAGGTTGGCTCCATAATTGGGCTACTGTGAATTGTGCTACTAGACTATAAACATGAGTATGCGTCCGTCACTATAGTATTCTGACTTGAATTCTGTGTGAAAGATTCTGAGGAGTGGTGTAGCTCAAACGAAGAAATGCAAATTGGCAATATTTTTAGTACATCTGCTTAACTGATGTGTATCATTAAAGTTAGTTTTACCCATTTCTACTTTTATACCGGCACTACTAGAAAATGCAAAAACATGTATCTGGCTCCCACTTATTGATGAAATCACGTCTCTATAGAACAGTAGACGCCTGTGCATAGTTTGTCATAGTGTAAATTGATATAACCCCTTTGGAAAACACCTGTCATTATCTCATAAAGTTGCAAATGCACCTAATCGATGAGCCAGAAGTTCCCCCATGCAGCACCTCCTGGAGACATCTTGCATGTGAGCATCAGGAGACATACACAAGATTGCTGAGAGCTAATCATTCATGGCAGTCAGAAACTAGATACAGTGCAAATGTCCAGTGTCAGAAGAAAGGTAAGAGCATTATGGTATAGTCACATGATGGAACATTATGCAGCAGAGAAAATGAGTAGAATACAGCCCTGTAGGTGAATCTTAGACACTCAATCTTGAGTCAGAACAGCAAGCTACAGAAGAATGCACAAAACATGCTACTTTTTTTTTTTTTTTTTTTTTTTTTTTTGGTACTGGAGATTTAATCTAGAGGCATTCTACCCCCAAGCTTTTTAATTTTTTATTTTGAAACAGGATCTTGCTAAGTTGCTGAGGCTGGCCTCAGACCTGTGATCCTCCCGTCTCAGTCTCCCAAGTACTATAATTACAGGTGTACACCGCAGTGCCTGACCAGGCTACCATTTTTATAAATTTCCAAAACAACACAAACTAAATGCTGTATTGCTTAGGAAGCATGGGGAAGGGGAGTGAGTTTGGAAGCATGTCCAGGAGCATCCACAGAACTGGACATGCTCTATTTCATTAGCTAGACTGTGAGCCATGAGTGATTTCATTTTGTGTACAAGAAAAAGTGACTTATCTTTATCTGCTGTTTTTAAAAACAAAAAGATCTCAGTGGCCCTCACCAAAGCAGTGTCGCTAAAATGTTGCAGAGAAGCTGTACGTGGGACTTTGAGGAATGCGTTACTGAGGACACCAGGTGGGGACTGTCCTTGCTTGAGGTGTAGCCGAGACTGTAAGGAGATGCATTCCAAAGCCAGAACATCATACCTATGCCCACCAGGGTTAGATTTCCTACAGTGAAATAGAAAACCTTAAAAAACAGCTGGACAAGAAAAATGTATAAGCTTACAAGCAACACAATTAGTGCTGACAGGCCTCTTTTAATGTGCAACAATGAAAAAAGACAGTAGAATTATGTCTTCAAACTGCAGAAGGAAAAAACTGCCAATATGAAATTTTGTAGCCAGTAAAACAATCATCCACAAAGTCTAAAGACATTTTCAGACAAATAGAAAGTGAGAGAAGAAATGCTAAAGAAAATACTTCAGTCAAGAAAAATAATTTCAATGGGAACTTGTAAGTGAAATAAGTTGAAGAGAGTAGGATATGGGAACAAATATAATCCATGATCTAGAATTGTCTCCAACTCCCTCCCTTCAAAAAGAATAATAAATTAAACCAGAAGAGTACACAGAAGAAAACAATTCAAATTAGAACAGAAACCAGGGAATCAGAAAGCAAACAAATAAAAATTAAAGGTAAAAAAATATTTTTAAATTTAAAAAGAGGGCTGATAAACCAAGTAATATCAATCAAGAAAAATAAAGAATAAAAAAAAGAACAAGTTGCCAATATCAGAATTTAAAAAGGAGCTATCAGTACAGATCCTACAGACTTGGAAAAGATAATAAGAACATATTATGGATAACATTGTGCCAATATATTAGAAACTTAGATAATAGCAATCCTTCATAAACTCTTCCAGAAAATAGCAAGAAAGATGGTATACTTCCATTTTTTTTAATGAGGCCAGTAAATCTCATTAAAATATTGAAAGAAAAACCTAATGAAGCCATCTAAAATGTACTGTTTCTTCCTTTTCTCTGGAAGAGTTTGTGTAGGATTATTATTTTTCTAATATTTGGTAGACTTAACCTATGAAGACATCAGAACTCAGACTTCTTTTTTTTTTTTTTTTTTTTTTTTGGTACTGGAGATTGAACTCAGGGGCATTCTACCTCCGAGCTATGAGCTATACCCCCAGCCCTATTTTTTATTCTTTATTTTGAAACCGGGTCTCGCTAAGTTATGGAGTGCCTCACTAGGTAGCTGAGGCTGGCCGGGAACCCGGATCCTCCTGTCTCAGCCTCCCGAATGCTGGGATTACAAGCATGCACCACCACGCCTGGCTAGAACTCAGGCTTCTTCTCAGGAAAGTTTTATTATAGATTCAATAAGTATAGAACTATAAAACTTTTCAGATATTTAATTTTTCCTTGTGTTCTGTGGGTAAGTTGTTCTCTTGCAGAGTAGTTACTGTATCTGTTTAAAACATATTAGCAAGCCAGGCGTGGTGGTACACACTTGTAATCCCAGTACTTGGGAAGTTGAGACCAGAGGATAGGGGTTTGAGGTCAGCCTCAGCTACTTAGTGAGGCTTAGTAAGACCCTGTTAAAAAATAAATAATACAAAATAGGACTAGGGGTGTAGCTCAGAGGCAGAATACCCCTGGATTCAATCCCCAGTACTGCAAAAAAAAGTTAGCATAATATTCATAATATCTTCCTGTGAATTACACAATAAAATAAAATATTAGCAAATCATATCTAAGAATATATCACACCTGGGTAGGTGAGGTTTATCCCAGTAATAAAAAGTTTATTTAACACTTAAAAATCAATAAATATAATGGTTATCCTGGCAGAAAAGGGAGAAGAGCCTGCATATCACCTCATTTGCTTAAATTTAATCCCTATTGATAATAATCTTAAAAAAATCTTAGCAAATCAGTATAGAAGGAAATTTCTTCAGTAAAACAAAGCATATATGTAATAACAACACCACTAACATAATACTTAGCTGTAAAATAGTGAATGCTTTCTGCTTGAGAAAGGGCTGAGTTTGGTTAGTGTGACAGTCAGCATTGGTTGGGTTATGCTGTGATAACAAACAATCCCAAATTTCAGTGGCTTAAGACTACAAAGATACTGGTCTTATCCATGCCATGTCTCACTACAGGCAGAGGGTGTGACTTACACTCTATGCCGTCACTCTGGAAACCAAGCTGAAGGAAGTTCCATCATTTGAATGATTTTGGTTGTCCCAAGATAGAAAGACCCACCAGCTTTAAATACTTTGTCCAAGACGTGACACGTGTTGTTGGGGTCTTAGCCTGGCGGGCCCGGAGAGACCTCGCCCCAAGATGGCGCCTGACAGAGTGCCAGGAACAGCTGACTGCCGAATAACTATCAGGCGGTAACATCTTAGAGGAGGGCTGTGCCATGTCAGAGCGCATGCACCAGCACGCCAGAGCTCATGGCCCGAGAATGCTCCCAGGTGAGAGCTGTAAGGCCGTACTCAGGCACCTCGTGGCTCAAGCCCTGATTGGCTCTAAACCTACGCCCCTTCTGGCCCCAAGTTTTACTGCTTGGGTTGATAAGTAGTGCCTGCGTCCCTAGGAGGAGGAGAAGGAGAAAGGTGGAGAAGGAGGGAAAACCAGCGCACAATAAAAGAAGTTTGAACCAGCAACGCGTGAATATCATCTCCTTGGGTTCTCGTGGGTAGGGATCCAGCATGGGAGATGATAACATGTCACTTCTGTTCACTTTGGCCAAAGTAATCCACATGTAACTTCAAGGGGATAGGGAGGTACAATTTTTTTTTTTTTTTAATGCATGAAAGTAAAGAATGAGGTTATTTGTGAGTGATGGTCATATCCCATGTTGAGAGAACGGCTTTTATATTACTGACTTCACAGAAGGAGTACTTCTGTGAATGGACCAGAGGCCAAAACCTTCCATGAATAAGGACTCCAAGGGATCTCAAAAACCAAGGACTGAGAGGAAAAAGATTGCAGGATTTGGAGCAACACTGACCTCTGCATTTTCTGGGCTTGGTGCTGGTTCAGAGAATGGCCTCTAACACAGCCTTCTCTTTGTGGAAACTGAAGGCTGCTAATTCTCCTCTGGCATCCTAAACCGCTCGCCCTCATCGCTGTCTGGACTAGAATGTCGCTTTATAGTGGCAGGACACCCAATGTTCTTTAAAGAACACTTTTCTCCACTCTACCTGGGATTGTTCACAGCCCTGCTTTTAGAGAACTGTATTGCTATGAGTTCCATCCAATTCTCCCAGGGAAATGCCTAAGCTCAATGCTAGCTCATTGTGTTTGATTGTCCTAAAACACGGATCGTTTTCCTCTCAAGGCATTTAAACTTCTCTCCAGACTCAGCACAATCCTGTCTCCATCCTAACAATTCACTCCCTGTGGAGAGCCATCTCCCTCTCTTGTTACACCCTAAAGCAAGAATTTTGTCTTGCCCAGAAGAGAGGAAAGGTCCTTCTTTCCCTCTCAATGCGAAGAAGTTGATACACGGAATCATGACATGCAGGAGTCTGATATTGATTATCATTACGAGACACCACCTCTGTATGCCTTATCTCTTTTGGGGAGTTTCCCACGGGTTCTCTGTGCCCCATGATTGGGGGGCCACTGGGGTCCTGGCAGGGTAGGGTCCATTCTGCAGACTCAATTCTCTGCTCAAGCAAGTCTCAAGGTTGAAACTGAGGGATTTTACTGGTAATAAATCTGAAATAGTCGGGGTGTGTTTCCTGATAGCTTCAGAATCCAGAGACATTCAGGAAACTGGCCCCCAATAAGTGAGTGTGTTCATCTTTTTTTTTTTTTGCAGTACTAAGGATTGAACTCAGGGGCATTCTACCTCTGGGCTACACCCTCAGCCCTATTTTTTTTCTTTATTTTGAAACCGGGTCTCACTAAGTTGCAGAGTGCCTCACTAGGTAGCTGAGGCTGGCCGCGAACCCGGATCCTCCCATCTCAGCCTCCCAAATGCTGGGATTACAAGCGTGCACCACCACGCCCAGCTTGTGTTCATCTTTTACTAAAAAAAAAAAAAAAAAAGTTGTTTTCTTTGGCCCTATCCTAGGCCTTGTAGATACATGAATGGAAAGAAAAAGAAGTAAGGGCTGCTGTCTGCCATTCTAGTGCAGAATATGGACATGTGGTATCGTTTGGATGTTGAAAGTCCCCCAAAGACCCGTACGTATAAAGGCTTGGTGCCCAGGATGATACTTTAAGGTTAAGTGCTGGAACCTTTAAGTGGTGCAGCCTAGGGGGAGGACTTTAGGTAATTGGGGCATCCCTTGATGGTGAGGCCCTGATCCTTCCTCACCCTCTATTGCTTCCTGGCTATAAGTTGACTGGTTTTCCAGCACCCTACACCCAGCCTGATGTCCTCCCTCATCACACACCCAGAACAACAGGGCCAATCAACTGTGGGCTGAAACTCGCAAAACTGTGGGCCCTTTCTCTTTAAAAAAGTTGATTATCTTTGGTATTTTCTTATAGTCATGGAAACTTAACTAATACAACATGGAATCAAATGACTGAATGAGATATGCCAAAGTGTCCCAAACTGTTCCAGGGACACCGTGATAGCAGGTGCTGGAGTGGGTGGCTTTTGTTTTTATTTGCCTGCTCAGAAACCCCCCATTCTCCCTTCTTCTGATGAAATTACGTCATTTGGGGGATGTTTTTTATTTCTAAATCCAAGCATGGCCTGTGAGCTAGCTAGAACAGTTAGAGCTTCCTATCTCCCTGTTTATAGTAGCTGGTTGGAGAACGGCCTGAGACCTAATCAGAACCAATCAGAAGTAATGCTGAGACATTCTCCACCACTACTAGGAGAAAGATGCTCTCTCTACACCGTGAGCTTTGAGGCCAGGATCCTGGGGGCAGGGGATCCCATGAGGTCAGAGGCTGCCCAAGAATAAAGCCCTCAGAGGAGATCAGAGAATACAAGACAGGAGGGTTCCTCTTGTAACTTGGGACTCAGGTCCAGACACCACGTGATGAGACTGACATCTTCATTCATTCATTTGCTCACCAAAAACTTACTGGGTGTCTCATGTTCTGGGTGCTACTTTAGGCCCTGGAAATACAACACTGGGTAAATCCCGCAAAACTCTCTACCTTGAAAGAGCTTGTAAGTCTTTAGAAGGAGAAACACAATCACACAAAATCCCCGCTCTCTCTCTGTGTATGTGTACGCACTGCTGGAGACTGAAGCCAGGGCTTCCCACAGGCCAGGCAAGGGCTCTAACACACAGCTACGTCTCCAGCCCTGTTCTATGTTTTACTTTGACAGAGTTTTGCTAAGTTGCCTGGTTTTATGGTCTGAACATAGAATATCCCCTGGAGAAGCTCATGTGTTGGCGACGCCAAAACTGTTCAGCGGTGAAATAGTTGAATCAGAGCTCCAACCTCAGCAGCAGGTAAGTCCACTAAAGGGTTAACACCGTGAATGGGGCGACTAGGTGGTAATTTAGGTAGTTGGGACCTTGAGGACTTAATCTGTTCCTTACATCTCTCTCTCTCTCTTTCTCTGTCTCTCCCCCCTCCCTCCTTCTCTGCTTTCTGGCTGCCACGAGATAAACTGCTGTTCTCTGCACCATGCTGTCTGTCTTGGAGTCAGCCACTCTGGACTGACCTCTGAAACCACGAGCCCGAGTAAACCTGGCCTCCTCTATGTCTTCCGTGTTGGGTATGTTGGTCCCAGCAGCAGAAACGTGGATTAAAACACACAGGCTGGCTTCAAACTTGAGATCTTCCTGCCTCGGCCCCCTGTGATGCTGGGCAAAATCCCTGCTTTTAAGGCCCCCTCAACCGAGGGTGGGAAGGAAGACCCATGACAGCTAATAAGAAAAGTAAAATAAATAGCGTGACAGGATAGTGATAATTGCTACGAAGTAAAACAAAACATAGGGATGGAGGTGTAGCTCAGAGGTAGAATGCCCTTGGTTCAATCTTCAGTAATCACATGTGCGCGCGCGCGCACACACACACGCACACGGCTCACTTGAGATGCTGGAGGTTGTGGTGGTTAATATTCCTGCGCGTGGAGTTTGAGGCTGGGAGGTACAAGAGATGACCGTGGGAGGGCTGTTCTAAGTAGAGTGTCATCAGTGAAGCCCTCGTGATGACCCGAAGGAGGTGAGAGGGCTGGTGGGGGCGGGAGAGGCTAAAGCCCACGTGTGGGGGGGGCGCCCATTTGGGGAACGGTGAGAGGCAGGTGGGCTGGGAGCAAAGGAGGGGTGCAGACCCGGAGAGTAAGGCCTGACGGGCATCAGAAGGACTTCTTTTATTCTGCCCTTGAAGTGAGTTGAGCCTGGGGTCAGAGAGAAGGGGGAGGGAGAAAGGGATTAAGCAGACGCCTGAAGTGCTCCAGTGCATGCATACATAGGTACATACATGTGTGTGTATGTATATATATATGTATATGTATATATATGTGTGTGTATATATGTATATATAATGTGTGTATGTGCATGTGTATGTGTATATGTATATATGTCCTAGGGGCCATTCTACTTCTGAGCTGCACCCCCTCCTGCCCTCATTTTATTTATTTATTTTTAAAACAGGGTCTTGGTTGCTGAGCTGGCCTCCAGCCAGTGATCCCCCTGCCTCGGCCTCCCAAGTACTGGAATTACAGGAGGGCACCACCATGCCAGGCTTGACACATATTTTAACAGGCTCGCCCTGGCTGCGACACGGAGGTGACCCTGAAGACGGTGAAGGCGGAAGTAAGGGGACTAGTGAGAGGGGCTCTGGGGGCTAAGGACGGGCCAGGGCTGCCACAGGAAGCGGACGGTGGGCAGGAGGCTGGGGAGAGGTCAGGGTGAGACACACTTCCAGGTGCTTTTCTATCATTTGCAACTCCTGGAGGCTCCGCGGGCAGCCACCTCCCACTAACCCCAGACGCCACGGACGGTGAAACGCACCGTTATTTTATGCACCACTAAGAAGCAAAGAAACGCTGCCAATCAATCTCATGATTCTTTCTCTTCGCGGGAAAGAGCTCTCAGAAGTGTTAGCGTGGACCGCTTCAGGCACGTGTGCAGCCCAAGGAAAACTTCCGCCCTAGGAATGCAGACCCTCAATGCACAACTGCACAACTGAAAACCGGCAGCTGTGGTTGAGCGGTCACTTAGCAATCACACCGGCTCTGCAGGCCCGTGTCCACGCCCTCAGCCACCTGTCAGCTACAACTCGGGAGAGCGTGGGCATTCACTGGACTCCGTCACTCCCCTGCCTAAACACTTCAGTGACGCCAGACCACCAAGCACTCTGTCCTGGCCGCCAGGCCCTTAGGGCTGGCCCGGCACGCAGGGGTCATCTCTTGTGCCGTCCAGCCTCAAACTCCACGCGCAGGAATATTAACCACCACAACCTCCAGCATCTCAAGTGAGCCGTGTGTGTGTGTGTGTGTGTGTGTGTGTGTGTGTGTGTGTGTGTGTGTTTGCTGGAGACTGAACCAAGGGCATTCTACCTCTGAGCTACACCTCCATTCCTATTTTATTTTGATTTTGAAACAAGGTCTTGCTAGGTTGCTGACAGTCTCACAAGTTGCAGAGGCTGGTCTTGAACCTGTGATCCTCCCATCTCAGCCTCCAGGCGTGTGCCACTGAGCCTGGCTCTGTGTTTACTTTTTTTTTTGCGGTACTGGGGATGGAACTTGGGGACATTCTACCTCTGAGCTACAGGGTCTTGCTAAGTTGTAGAGGGCCTCACTAAGTAGCTGAGGCTGGTCTTGAACCTGTGATCCTCCTATCCCAGCCTCCCAAATACTGGGATTACAAGCGTGCACCACCACACCCGGCCCGGGCTTACTCTTTACTGTCAACCTTTGCACTTTCCGTTCCCTCCCTCTGCAACACCCTTCCATTTCTATCAACCACTGCTTGCCCTGGGGATCTCCTGCCATTTCTGCAAGATTCAAGACTGAAAGGGGGCGTTCTTTGACTCCTCCTCCGCCCTCTTAGGGTTGAACATTTTCCATCTTCCCTCTATTCCTGGTGGCCAGCACAGGTGGGTGCAGAAAAAAATGACCAGTTAATGCCTCTGCAATCAGTGTTCCTCTTGGTGGCAAATAGCGCGGCTTTGTTTCCTCGGTGGAATGTGTGAGGAACAGGCTGGAGAAAGCCCACGAGTTAATGTTCCACTGGGCTGGGGAGCCTGACCTTGTAGTCCAACCAGCACCAAAACAGGCCGTTAACCTTAGGCCACCAGGCCCGCCTTCTGAATCAGGAACCACAGCAACAAAGCCAAAGGCTGGCTTGACCGCAGACAAGTATTTGCCGATAAATAGTTTAAAGTACATTTTCTGGGATAAAGGAGAGAGCTGTCAATATAAAAGTGGCAAATGTTCTCTGCAAATAAAAGAAAGTGGGAGAAAAGAAGAAAGATGCTCAAAAAAAAATTACCTAAAGGATGACCCTGGCTGAGGCCAGAACCGTGAAACCCCAGATACTGAGGGTAATGCTAAGTGGCGTCCAAACTCTTTGGGGGACACACAAGAGCTTTCGAATGTCTCCTCTGACCCCCAAGTATCCCCCACTTGCCGGTACTCCAGACTAAAGAGCAGGGAGGCTGAGGCCTCTGGGTGCCCCCTGGGACCCGGTTGACCCCCCACCTTCATCAGTGATGATGGTCCTTCAGTGCCACCAGGGAGCTACTGAACGGGAGGGCGCAGGGGCCTGGCGGGCTGGCGCTGACTTAGCGGACACGCTCACCTGTCCTTTCGAGACAGGCTGTCCTGGGGGCTTTTGAGTGGCGCCCACAGCAGCCTGAGGAGTTCTAGAAACCTTGACCTGTGCACACAACTCTGTACCCTGGGCGTGATGATGAGACAGCTCACAAGAGTGCAAACCTCGTGAGGAGTTACAGGAGCACCCAGAACAGGGCCCCGCACCCAGGAACCCAGGAAGGCTCTGCATGCCTCAGGTCCTATTTGGGGCACAGTGGAGGTGGTAGTCAGCACAAAAGGAAGCCAGTTCTCAGAGACAGAGGGCTATTACGAGATAACCAGCAGTACTGGTATAGCAGTGGGCAGCTTACATTTACAAGGAGCTTTCATCGTGGGTTACAGGTCCTTAAGCTTCTAACAACCCTCTAAGGTAGCAGAGCACACTATAGGGGAGGGAAACAATGTTTCAGAGAGGTCAGTAAGTTGCCCAAGAACACACAGCCCCGGAGGTGGGGCACTGCTACAGCAAATGCAGAGATCTGGGGATCTGAGTCACAAGGACCGCCCAGCCAGGAGTGTGGACGAGGCTGGACAGGAGGCCCCGCTTGTGACCAGGGCACAGGGCGGATGGCAGCTGCAGGACGCCCTCCTCAGAGCCCTGGAGTTTAGCCAAGAAAGTTTCCTTAAGCTGCTCTAGGCGGATAAAGAAAGCAGCCTCCGACCTGCCGGTGCCCAAAACCAAATGGGCGGTGGGCACGCGCGCACGGGTCCCCCGTCCCCACCCCACACACACACACTCACGCATACACGCGCGCACACACGTGCACCCACCCAGGCACCCCTTCAGCCTTAAGCGACTTGGGCTTCCCGGGAGCCCCAGCCGGACTCCCCTGTGAAGCCAACTCCCCCTGCTCCACCCCCAGATGAAGGCTTGGGTCGCACTCTCCCCTCTGAACCTGCACCCCAGCCCGGCGCCGGGCACCATCCCGGCCCCCTCTGAGGGCGCCCCATGCGTAAGAGCTGCCCGGGTCGAAGCCGGGCTCCTGGCACCAGGCCGGGCACCCGCTGGCGCGCAGCGAGGGGCTCCGCGATGCCTGGGTCCCGGCTCCCAGCGGCGCGCGGCGGAGGATGGCGGAGGAAAGGGTGCCCGGCCCGCGCCGCCGCCACGCTCCTACCTTCTTCATTCTCGTCAAACACCGGGAGCTTGTGGGAGTGGTTCCCGCCCATATTCCGCCGCCGCCGCTGCTGCTGCTACATGCCCGGCCTCCGGGATGCGGGACGCGGGGTGCGGGGTGCCGGGTGCGGGGTGCGGGGTGCAGGGTGCGGGATGCAGGATGCAGGATGCCGGGTGCGGGGTGCGGGGTGCGGTGCGCACGCCCAGCCCAGGTTGCAGCCCGAGGGGACGCGCGAGCACAGGGGCGGGGCCCGCGCCCCCTCCTCCCTCCTCCCTCCTCCCTCCTCCCTCCTCCCGGGCGCCCCGCGCCGCGCAGTGCCCGCTCCCGAACCCCGGAACCCCGCGCCGCGCCCCCGTGCCGCGCTGCTCGCCGGCTGCCGCGGGCTGGAGACGGGTGGCGGCGGGGGCGGAGGAGGAGGAGGAGGAGAGGGGGAAGACAGAAAGAAAGAGGGAGAGAGGGAGGGAGGGAGGAAGGGAGGGAGCGCGCGGGCCGGGGAGGGGGCGCGGCGGCCGGGGAGGGGCGCGGGCCTCTGCTCCCCGCAGCTCCCTGCACCGCGCGGGGTGCAGCGCGGGCGCGGCGGGGCGGGCGGAGGGGGCCGAGATGGCCGCTCTGGGTGGTCACGGCCGTGTGCACCTACTCTGGGCGAGACCGAGTCCTTTAGGAGCACCACCCCGCGTCCCCTCTGCACCGCCCGGGAGGTGGGCACCCTTGGGCCGGTCTAGAGCGAGGTGGGCCGGGCCGGGGTCGGGGGTCGGGAGCTCTTTGAGGGGTCCCGCCCGCCCCGCCGGCCTCCCTGGGCTTGGGGCTCGCCGCGGGTGACTGCTGTTTTGAGTCGCGTTTTTCTTTGTTTCCCTGGATGTTTGATGAATGAAAGTCCATCGTAGACCCTCCAGGGCCTGACCTGAGCCCTCGCTGTCCTCAGGACACCGAGGCCCGAGACGCCGGGGGTTCGCCCCTCCCTGGGGATGGCGGGGCGCAGGCCTCGGGATCCCCCAAAACTGTCTCCTCGGCTGCCCATCTAGGGCCCCCGGTTCCCGGCTGGGCGCTGGGGAGAGTGGGGAGGCGCGGGCTCGTCCGGAGTGGGGTGCACCAGGACCAGGGGGACCCCCCGGGGCTCGCGGGCCGGACTGGGCGGGCGGGCTGGGGCGCGCTCGCGGGTCGGCCAGCAGCAAGGTGCTGCCGCCGGCCCGCCGCGGACGCGGGATCGCTGGCCGCATGCTGCCATCTGCTGGACGTCTGCAGCCACTGCCTGCGCCTCGGAAAAAAGTAGCTGCTCTTTAGGAGTCTCCCCATCCAATTTCCGGGACCCCCATCCCAGATGTGTGTGTGTGTGTGTGTGTGTGTGTGTGTGTGTGTGTGTGTGTGTGTGTGTCTGTCTGTCTGTCTGTCTGTCTGTCTGTCTTAGCGTAACTAAAAACTCCCCCAGGAAGAAACAAAAAGAGCGTGGATGGGCAGCCCCACCCGGCTGGGTCCAGCTACCGTTTTTGCTGTAAGTGCTGCATTTCCAGAGCGGGCGTGCCATCGCTGCTGCAGGACCCGCCCAGGTGTTCTCACCTGTGGAGTGGGGTGGTTGATAGGGTCTCCCCCGGCTTGCTGTGAGGTTCCTATCAGATAATATTTGCCAACGCAGAGGAGAGTGCCTGGCGTGACATACACGCTCCGTCAGTGTGTCCCTCTTTTCATTCTGCTCACAAGTGTTCTGGTGTGGCCCGTCTACACCAGGCCTGGGGTGGAGCCGGGTAAGCGGGACCCCTCTAGAGCCGTGGAGGAGTGTGGCTAGGCACAGGTGCTGGGCTCTCCTCCCACCCTGAGCAGGTAAGCTTGGGTGGATCGCTTAACCTCTCCTGGCTTCAGTTTCTTGTCTGTAAAATGGGGCTGATAATAAAGCCCCCCCCCCCCCGTGGTAGGACAGTAAGTGTATTACTGACCTGGGAACACAGTCAGTACCATGTAGGTGTTAGCTGTGTCCTCAGCAGTGAGCCATGGTGCGTGTTTGCCCCTGGCCCTTCCTCCTCTCCTCGTCCTTGCTGTAGTATTACCAGGGGTCACACATTTTTGTCCCTCGCACCCCCACTGTAAGCTACAAGAAGAGCTGGCCCTGGGCAGTCTCTTTTCCAAGAACAACAAGCCTGAGATGCAGACCTGACCCCTGCGTGCATCCAGAAAGAGCCTCAGGGTCACCCAGAAGAAATGTGTGTGCTCTTCTAAGCCACTAAAAAGGGGGATAGTTGTTTTGAAGCATTATCACAGAAACAGCTGACTGATACATATGTGAAATGTACATGCATGCCAGTGGCGGCTATGACTGTGACTTGTGCTGTGGCAGAAGGAATCCCGGGAGGCTTGGGGACAGCAGAGGCACTTGTCCTAGCCCTGGGGATGAGGAAGGCAGAGTGCCCAGCCATGAGCAGCTGTTCCTTCCCCTGTCCTGTTCAGCCAGCATCTTCTGAACACTTACCCTGATCCTGGAGGTGAGCCAGCCAGGCTTGGCGTGCATGGAGTTCGCTGTTTGAGCATGGGGTGGCTTTGATGGGGTGGGGTGCAGTGAGCCCAGGGCTGGGAGAGCCAATGGGAGGCCTCAGAACCACACTTGGGGTCACGGGGGGGCTTCCCAGGAAGATGGTGCTTGAGCTGAGAAGGAAGGCAAAGAGGAATCAGCTGGAGAAGAGAGAGGGGCTTCCGGGCCAAGAGACAAGGGGCTTCCGGGCCAAGAGAGAGGGGCTTCTGGGCCAAGAGACAAGGGGCTTCGGGACCAAAAGAGAGGGGCTTCCGGGCCAAGGGAGAAGGGGCTTCCGGGCGAAGAGAAAAGGGGCTTCCGGCCCAAGAGAGAGGGGTTCCAGCAGCTGGAGGATCTCCACGTGGCTGGACGGTCAGGAAGGATCTGTGCGCGTATCAAGTGCGCGCCGAGGTCCGAGCTACCTGGGCACGCGGCCTCGGCAACCCCTGCCCCCTCCGCTCCTCCTCTCCCGGTTTCTGGATAAAATGCCAGGCCCGGCCCCTTAGCGCTTTGCATGCTCACCATGACTCTGGCCGGCAGGTGTCATCACCACCCGCAGACTGAGGGAAACTGAGGCACAGAGCGACCACCCCAAGGTCAGGGGGTTGAGAAGCGGGGGACCCAAGATTCAAATGCAGAAATTAAACACACAATCAAACCCACCAAAGGACTAAGGTAATAAGGTAATCACCCCAAATCGTTTCTAGAGTTGTAAAACTCAGACTTTTAAAAATTTCCCTGTTGACGTGCTTGTGCATTATTTCACCTATCATTTTAATCATTATTGAAAACACTGACTGAAAAAAAAAATCTTTCGAACACTAACCCACCCCTGATTTTGTAAGACATGGGTCACTGTTTACTGCTACACTCACTGTGATATAAGGACAAAGGTACAAGCACCCCATTTTTATAGACAGAGAAAGGGAGGCTGGGGGTGTCCGATGGCTTTTCCTGAATGCCCCAGTTATTGCTTTCTTTCCTGGGGCTGAGGTAACAGGTTACCACAAATGTAGTGGCTTGAAACCAGAGGGGTTTACTCTCACTCTTCTGGGTGTTCTGAGGAAGGGTCCACCCGTGTTCCTTCAGGCTTCCCGCGCTGCAGATACTGCAGGACTCTGTTCACGCCCCCGCCTTCCTGGGGCTGCCTCTGAACCGTCTCCCCGTGGTGCTGTCTCCGCATCTGTCTTGGTGAATCTAACACTCTGTCTTGGTGAATCTAACACTCTCGGTGTGGCTGCCGTGTTGAAGGTCGGTCCCTTTCCACTGAGATGAGACAAGGTGCGGCGTAGTGGAAGCGTTGACCATGGGGTCGCTGGGTAATGCAGGCAAGAACGCATGGTGGGGTGGGCTCCTGAGGCACGGGGTGCTGCTGGGGGCTGCTCAGGTCCTGGGATGAATCTTGGAGGCAGAGATTGGGATTTCCTAATGACTTGGTCAAGGAAGGCTGAGAACTTCATCTTGAACGATGGGAAGGATCAGGATGAAGACATTGGGTGGACGGGATTCCTGTGCTCTGGTGTGTGGGGGGTAGGGGGACGTGGAGACCAACAGTTGGTTTGGAAGACATGTTAAATTTAAGGAGCCAGGTGCTGTGGTCCATGCCTGTAACCCTACTATTTGGGAGGCTGAGACGGGAGGATTGCAGATTCGAGGCTAGTCTCAGCAAAGGCTAGTCTTTAGCAAAGCCCTCAGCAACTTCACAAGAACTTGCTTCAAAATAAAAAGAAAAGGGCTGGGGGTGTAGCTTAGAGGTAGACTGCCCCTGGGCTCAATATCCAGTACCACCAAAATAAATAAATAAATGTAAGGGGTCTGTTGGTGTGTAGCCACCTCTGGCTAGATATGACTGAGGGTCAGGGGAGAAGGGGAGACTGGACATTTAAATGGGGGAGTCCTGTGCATACACATGGGGTTTCGGGCCCTGAGACCTGAAGGGAAGGTCTTGGAGAGGCGATGACCACGCAAACCCAGGGCCTCCAACCGAAGAGGCTGGGCCAGTGGAGGAGGAAGCCCACAGTCTGACAGGTGCTGGAAGCCATGCAAGGACAGTGCTTGGTCAGTACTGCGAGCCCTTGGGGGCAGCTGGGAGGACTAAGCTAACATGTTAGAGCCCAGACAGAGGCAAGGCAGCCTCTGTCTGCTGCAGACCATCCACACCCATGTACGTGGCCGTGAGGACCACACAGGAAGCAAAGCTGATACCAGCCTAGTCCGAGGAGGGCTAGACCGTTGCTAGCAAAGCCCCCCTCGTTAGCACTTCTGCCTTTCTCCAAGATGCCCTGTGCTGGTGTCCTGGGCTGGAGCGGCAGGGGCCCTGCAAATAAATATAAGAAAATACACACCGCTACCTCCCGTGGTGGGCTGTTAAGTCCCCGTGAAAGCAGAGCAGGAATCCTTTGCATCGAGTCGTGTATAAAGAAGTCGTTTGTTGCAAGACTGTGTGAGATATAGTGCTCTGGACTTATGGGAGATGTAAGCGAAACTATATACACGATTAACAATCCTACGTGGTAAATACGCTTCAAACCTAAGTATAAAGTGCAAGCATGTGTTTTCATTCCCAATGGATGGGTCAGTTCCTAACTCTTCCCCTTGTTTTGTTTCTATAACATGTTCCCCCAAATTGTCCCGGTGTTTTTGGGAAAGACTGAGAAGGGGAGGCTTAGCAGACATTTGTAGTCAAAAGCCCACTGCCTAGAGAAGACAGATGAGAAGCCAGCGTGATGGCATAGGAATGTGATCCCAGTACTTGGGAGGCTGAGACAGGAGATCGACAGTTCAAGGCCAGCCTCAGCAACTTAGTGAGACCCTCAACGATCTGGTGAGACCCTGTTTCAAAATCAAAAGGTCTGGGGGCAAAGCTCAGAGGCAAAATGCCCTTGGGCTCAATCCCCAGGACCAAAAAAAGGTGATGAAGACAGGTAGAGGAGGAGGAGGAGGAGGGAAGGAAGAGAAGAAAGAGGAAGAGGAGGAGGAGGAGAAGAAAGAGGAAGAGGAGGAGGAGGAGAAAAAAGAGGAAGAAGAGGAGAAGAAAGAGGAAGAGGAGGAGGAGGAGGAGGAGGAGGAGGAGGAGGAGGAGGAAGGAGAAGCCCACAGACAAGACCCCTGTTTGTTCTCCCACAGGTGCCTGGGCACGCACACTCCCTGTCAGAGGCTCGACAGCTGCCTGCACCCAGCCCACTGAAGGCTCATTTCCACCAGGAGGCCTCCAGCTGTGGAAAGGAGGAGCTGGCCAAGTGACACCCTGTCTCTCCCACCTGGCCTCCTGTGCAGGCAGCTGTGAGTAGAAGCCCCCTCCATGGTTCTCTGGGGCTGAGGGCGTTGGTCACGCAATCCTGGCACAACCTGGGTGAATTATTCTAAGTAAGCACGTTGCTCCCCCGAGCCCTGCACAACCTTGGGCGCCTTCCAGGCTCCCCCGGGGAGAATGTCTGGCTTTGACTTCAGCTGTGTGCCAGATGAAGCCGGCTCCGGGCCTCGTCCTCCTGTCTGGCTCACAGCTGATAAAGTTTTATGTGGTCCTCTAACTCTATGAAAAAGTAAATAAAATAAATAATAACACCAATTAAAACTCTATCTGCTTCTCTGTGCGGAGCCTGCTAGGCTTTCTGGAAAGGTTCACTACGGAGAGACCACAGAAGTTACGGTCTGGGGCTGGTCCCGTGCATCTGACAAGGGATGGCGTGCACGACCGTGTGCTCCTGTAATCCCAAATGTCGGCGCAGAAATAAGAACGTGTTTCATTTTCCGACGGAGATTTACACGAGCAGAGTCGCGCCACTTTTGTCCCCATTGCTGAGGACACGATCCGGGATTGGCCATCCTTGCATTCGGAGCTACTGATGCCAATGGCTGTAGCATTCAATTGTACGTAACAGGACCAGGCTGTCGACGGCTAATGTGATTCCCCAGCGGCTTCCCTGCCAAGCCCCTTTTTAGAGTCTGCTAGATCAGATTTTGTTATCATTTTTTAAAAGCCTATTTTATTGAAAACTTGAGTCTGGTTTGCTCAGAGTAAATATCGTCTGCCTGGGCTCCGTTTCAGTATGCTCTGTTTGGCAGCATTGTGTGTTACAAGGGGAAAAAAAAAAAAAAAGATAAGGCTGTTTTGTGGCGTATCGAGATACGGAATGGTTTGCACATGCAGTTTGGGTGTTGAAAATCATCTTACTCAGCTAGCAAATTATGCCTGATGATTAAGAAATACTAATTTCAAATACATCTGTATTTAAATAAAAAGTACTCATTTCGTGGAACACATCCATATGCCGCGTTTTATTGTTGAGAGTCTCGTGTGCACGCGCTTGCACACGCATGCGTACTCACAATCACTCAGAGTCAGGGGCCATAAACCGCTCCCGATGTGGTGTGTCTGCATTTCTTGGCATCCCGAGCCTTCCCTGGAGGCGTTTCCATAGTTTGGAACTTGGTAGCCCTGCAAATCTGAGCTTCTCGTTCTTACAGTAAAACAATTTGCATAGTAGCTCCATGGTGACCTCAAATGAAGTGTTTGTGGAGGACTGCAGCGGTAATGGGAACCAGGCTGGATCAAGACGGGGGCCCCCTGGCTGCCAAGTACAACAGCCGCCAGTGTGGCTCGCTCCCCTTCTGCCCGGATTTATAGGGATTCTTGGGGCGTAGGGAGATCATCGGGAACACGCTGCAGCTGTACTTGAACTTTGAGTTTGTGCCTGGGCCTCTGACTATTTTTACAGGGAGGGAGTCAAAACCTTTCACATTTCCTTAAAAGGCCTCATTCATTTCCCCGAAGAAAGGGCTCAGAAGCACTTATCTAAAGAATACTCGCAGCCGGGCATGGTGGGGCACGCTTGTAATCCCAGCATTCGGGAGGCTGAAACCGGAGGATCCAGGTTCTCGGCCAGCCTCAGCTACCTAGTGAGGCACTCGGCAACTTAGTGAGACTCGGTTTCAAAATAAAGAATAAAAAATAGGGCTGGGGGTGTAGCTTGGGGGTGTGGCCCGAGAGTCAGGAGACAGACCAGAAGAGGCAGAAGAGGGTCACCGCCACTGCCTCTCGTGTGGCCTCAGGGAAATTACTTTCCCGCTCTGTGCCTCAGTTTCTCAACCTGTAAAATGAAAAAAAAAAAAATGAAGGAGCCGAGCTGTAATGGAGAGACTGCCCCTGGCTCCTGGGTATCCATTTGTTCCTTCCTTCTTTTTTAGAGACAGAGTACACTCACTTACTTTCTACTGAGAACGTGACTACCTGGTTATATGCTGCCTTCCCTGGCTTCCTTTGCAGGTGGGGGTGACCGTGTGCCTCGGTCGCAGGCAATGGATGTGAGAAATGATGCTCAGAGAGCATCTCCTGCCCCTCCTGCAGGCTGCGCTGCCCGCAGTATGATGGACAGTTTTGGGAAAATTGCTCTGGTATTAATTTCCAAAACTTTCAAAGCAGTCAGAGCCTGGGTGCTGTGCAGGCGCTCGGGCAGGGAGAGGCGACTGCTTTGCCTGTTGCTCCTCAGAGCTCCCCCTCCCCTCTGCCCTTGGTCCTAATGTTTACCCAGAGTAAAGCCTTTAGCCTTAAAAATATGCAGAGACAACTAGAAACCCTAAGATCACAGTGACTCTGCCTGGCTCACTTCACAGCCAGAAAGACAGCAAGAGCCTTACGCCTTGCTCTTAGAGCTCACACACAGCTGCACGGGCTGTAATTTGTGCCTCTATTTCCCTCCTATTCTTTGGGACCCGGAAAGGTCAACTCCGTGTGCTGCTTCAAAGCCCCCATAGTTGATGAGCAACCAATACAGCCCAATGCAATAGGGGTGAAAGCAAGGTGATCATTGACCCCTGCACTTAGTAAGAACACTGTCCAGAGACAAGGAGGCCCCACCTGGCTAAGGAATATTAGCCCGTTGCCTTGGTAACACCAATAAGAACATGCCAGTATGAAGATTATATTTAAAGACTGGGGTCTGAGGGGGGAAGAGTTCCACTTTCGGGCTCTCCAGTGTGTCTGTCAGGCACACTGCTTTTCTTCTCTTCCCTTTCTATTTCCTACTGACTTTGTAATAAAGTTTTTAATGCTATAACCAAGCCGTCTATTCGTTTTAATTCCCGATTCAATTTATTTTCTTTGAATGGAGGAAAAGAGCCCTCAACGCCACTACAAACTGTAACAACCCGACACGTAAGGCAGCCTGACCAGGTGGGGAAGGATGACAGCCGAGGCAGGGACAGAGCGACCAGGTGGAAGCATCGGTGGTCTGGGGCACTGAATGTGGGCGGCCACATACCTGTGCACTGTGAAGACAGAACATAGATTCTGTTGGTCCCGCCCCTGTATCGTGGATTGGGGGGAATTCTTGCGGTTGGGCAGCGTTAATGGTTTGGACTTGAAATGTCCCCCTAGCTTTCACAGAAACAAGGTAGTGATGTAGGAAGCAGGGCTTGGTTGCTAAGGAGGGGTCCCTGGGGTGCAGCCTTGAGGATTATATATTGGTTCCTCCCCTCCTCCTTTGCTGTCTTGCTCCTGGCCTCCATGCTGTGAGAGCAAAGAGTTACTGTCTCCCTCTCCCCACTTCCTGCTGCCATGCCCTGATATCCTGGGTCCCCGGCCTCACCCTGCCTGAACCTCCAAATCTCCAAGGAAACCGTGAGCAAGTAAATCTTCCCTCCTCTAAGTTACACGGTCAGGTCTTTGGATTATAGCCATGAGAATGCTCACCAAGACAGCAGCTTAGCCATCTCTTATCTAACGCAAACCGGAGGAGCCGTATCCTACCTAACAGGGAGTGGATGCGCCCATGTCGTAACAAAGATGAACGGATGAGACCAGGGTTATCGCCGATCCTTCCGTGTATCTGCAATCAAGGTAGAATAGAATGAATAAAAATGTAGGTGGGAAGGTGACAGATTGGGAAGGAAAAGGAGATCTGGGTTTAAATTTTTAAAAAACTGCACAATCTTTAATTTTGTTTTTAACAGTGCTTGATTATCCTTAAAGAAAAGGACAGGCCCATACTTTTAAATTATAATGGGTTGGCTCCATATGGGAAAATTCCTAATCCCGAGAGAACATCATCTTTTGTCAGAGTTCCGTTTGCCTCCAGGAAAGAGACCCCAGAAAAGTCATACTTTTTGTTAGAGAGAACCCTGCACCCAGGCAGCCCCCCTACTTCCCACCTCCACTCCTGAGGAGTCCTATCTCAAGGGAATTTCTACCATCAAGCTTCAAAGAGAAGAGGCCTCCAGATACCCTGGAGCCACCCCTTCCCTGGAGATCTTTTTTTTTTTTTTTTTTTTTTCAGTACTGGAGATTAAACCCAGGGGCATTTTACCTCTGAGCTACACCCCCAGACCTATTTTTTATTCTTTATTTGGAAACAGGATCTCACTAAATTGCAGAGGGCCTCACTAAGTAGCTGAGGCTGGCAGCAAACCTAAAATCCTCCTTTCTCAATCTCCCAAGTACTGAGATTACAGACGTGTGCCACCACGCCTGGCTCCCTGGAGACTCTCACATTCTTGAGGGGGCCCACCTTTCCCCTGAATGTATAACTTTGCTTTCCCTGAATTACACTTCTGTCTTTGTCCCTGACTGGCGTGTGTTGAAATTCTTCTCACCACAGGAGCCAAGGACCTACTGAAATTATCGAGCTGATCCACAGCATTTGACACAGGCACGGGCATAGGGAAAACAGAAAAACAGAAAAAAAATGAATGAACAGATGATCAGCTGAGCGGCTTCATGGGCACGTCAGGAACACTGTGGGTAAGATTCGAGAGCCGGCTGGGTCGGGTCTAGCAGTTGCTCCAATACTGACATTCTGTCATCTTGTGTCTCGAAGCCAAGCGTCGTCGGAGAGCACAGTAGTGCCCAACACCATCTCAGCTCGGTGCATTTCAGTAGTGACGAAGACAAGCTTAGTTCCTACGCTTCTTGCACTTGGTGGCTTCCAGGTGGCTTTCACATCTCTTATTACACTCGCTTTATGCAAACTTTTGAGGTAGGAGGAATAGTTTTTGTTAAAGGTGATAAAGTTAAACTTTTTGAAAACAAACACAAACAAGTACTTAAAAATTTTTTTCACAATTACTTTAATTTGCATTTCTGATAAAAAAAATACATTTTGATTTTTTACACTTTGAATGCAAATGTTGCAAAATGTTCCTTGGCTCACAGAGCCCAGGCCTCTGCTGGGAAGGCCCATACCCCCCCCCCCCCCGTCCTGCCTGATGGACCCCAATCAGCCATCTCTCATCTGGAAGGTGACAGCTCTTATCTCCATCTCTGACAAAGCTTGGAAACCCCTCTGCCCCGGAAGCACTTTAGATCTCTCATGGTTTGGTTCCTGTACAAAAGGGGGTCCCCCAAAATATCGGGGAGCCAAGCATTGTTGAATGCATTGTCCCCCTACAATGACTCTCTCCTCCTTTTGCACAATGTGCCCATCCCTCCTCCTCTGTGAGGACTAAGAACCTCATTTATCCATTCCCGGGGCCATGGCTGTGCCTACGATTCTAATGAAGCATGTTACAAGCTTCTTTTTAATATAATCACTTCACCGTCCTCAAGAGATTCCTTGTCCATTTAAGTATGTGAGAAGACTCAATGGTTGGTGCATGAATCCATCTTGTGAACCTGATGATGAAGACCAGCTATGAAACAGGCATCGCCAGGTACCGCAGATGAGATGAAGGAAGGTCATGCGGTGCTTATACCTGACGGTGACATTGTCACAGAGAAGGGTTCATTCTGTGAAGGGTCCAGAGGAGTTCCCAGTGTAGGAGAGAGGGGAATGTGACTCAGGACCGGCAGAATCCTTGGCTTACATGGCCGAAAAGAATTTCAGCTCGAGCCAGTCGGAGACACAGACAGATTTATTTTGGAAAGCAAGACATACACATTCAAGGGAGGATGTGGGCCCTCTCCAGAGGGAGAAATGCATTTGGGGGGAAGCATGGCTCTTCTCTTATAGGAAATTTTGTAAATGGAGACATGAGAGGTGCGTGGGGTGGCACCAGCCTAATGAGTTTGATTCCTTTGCTCACAGAACACCCAGGTGACGGTCTAGTTCTCAGAATCCTGGTTTATGAATTGCACTTGGACCAAACCCATATCATTTGGGCTTTGAACAATATCTTTCTCTAGACTTCTACCTTTGATCAGTTTAAAAATACATTCTGTAAGCTAACGAGGTGTATAGGCACTGATTAACTGGATTTTTACTACCCTAAGATTTACTGGGCCTTTTAAGAACTCGGGCCTGGAGGAAAGCAGGCCTTCAGAGTGAAGGGGAGGGTGATCGTGGGGTTTTAGAGGCAAAGCTACAGCCCCTCTTCCTTTTCCTAATTGTCTCCTTTCTACCTGTTTCTTTTGTTTCTTCTCAATATGAAGGAGGTGGGTTCCGAAGTCCTTCCCCAGGTATGGGGCTGGCCGTGCACATTCAGCAAAAGGCTGGCAGGTACCAGATTGCACCGAGGAACACCCCCAGTGGAGTGGACCCATGGAGTGGAGATTTGGGGTCACCCCTGCAGCCACTGATGGCCAGTGGGGGTCATGGGGCAGCATGTAGACATCGGCAAGGAGAAACTCACTGATGCTGGCTGATGACCTCTGGGGGGAACCTCTGTGCCCATGCCGCCAGCGGCACTCCCTAAGAACCAACGCCTGCTGAGGGAGCCCGGAGCAGAATCCAGATGCCCTGTGACCCACCTGGTGGATTTGTTCAAAGACTGAGGCCAACTTTCAGATCAGCCGTATGCATGTAAGGAGTCAAGGGTGGCTCCATTTTGCACAGTTTTGAATGATAGTTTAAGCAAGAAAACGTGGAGATTACTCGGCAAAACACTGAACATGTGCACGGCAGGCCAGGTCGCTTTTAAGTGTTAAGATCTGCTTTTGCAAAGTGTCAGGCGAGAGCCGTAGAGATGTCCATGAGGATGAGGAGAACCCCGGAGCACTGGTGACAGAACTGGTCCTCCCTGCCATTCCTTCACCAAACATCTGGGGGAAGGGAGCACACAGAATATTCTGGAATGCTCCAGGTAAGGGAAAGTGTGTCGAGAGGCCCAGCAGCCAAAGGGAAAATGGCACATTCGGGACACGTGTCTCATGAACATGGGACACCCACATAAACAAGCTTATTATTACAGCACATCTGTGGCAAAGACGGGATTCATTTCCCTACACGTTCTGGTTCATTTTTCAAAATACTAATCCTGTGGTTATAAGTGGCACAGTGGCTGCTTGGCAAATCCCTGCTGAACAAGCCAAAAAACACCAGAGTAAGAGTCCCAAGCTCAGTTGGGAGTGGTGGTGTATGCTTGTAATCCCAGGAGACTTGGGAGGCTGAGACAGGAGGATCACAGATTCGAGGACAGCCTCAGCAGGTAGTGAGACTCTCATCAACCTAGTGAGACCCTGTTTCCAAATAAGAAATAAAATTGGCCTGAGGGTGTAGCTTGAAGGTAGAATGCCTCTGAGTTCAATCCTCAGTATCACAAAAAAAAAAAAAAAAAAAAAAAAAAAAAAAAAAAAAAAAAAAAAAAGTCCTAAGCTCTGTACAGGTGAGACGGAGTTAGGACATAACTCGACATCGAGATGTCCCGCCTGCAGACGACCTTCCTCCACCCGCTTTCTCTCTCCTTTGCTTTGAAATGTCCTGACGGTCTAATTGTATGTGTAAGGAGCCTTGCGCACACCCCCCCTCGCCTGCACTGCAGCAGGGGAATTCAGCTCAATCCACAAGACAGCTGGTGAACATTTGTGGTTACGTTTAATGCAAGCCCGTGAGTTTTCACACACTTGGATGCCCCTGGGAGCAAAACTGCTTTAGAGACTTTGTGTGTCCAGAAGGGCATCTGCTCTGGGGTCCAGAACCCCATGTTTATGGCCCCTATCCATGGTCCCTCACAAAATCTCAGCTGGTCTCGCTGCCTTTTCCCACTGCTGCCGGGTACTTTGCCTTGATCTCTCAAGGTGGTTGCGGAGAAAGTACTAGAAGTTTCTTGCCATTTCTGCCCTTCTTGCCTTTCTTATTTAGTCTATAAGCAAGTTTCTCTCTCTCTCTCTCTCTCTCTCTCTCTCTCTCTCTCTCTCTCTCTGAAACAACATCTTCCTCATGAAGGAAAAAAGGAACTATTCAAATAAAACAAAAAGGAAACCTGGAGGTCATGCTTAGCACGGCTTACCGTGCCAGCAATCGGGAGGGGCTCAGCCAGCTTCTGAAATGGTTCCTGACGAGGCTGAAATGCTTTCTGTGCAAGGTTTAAGTGATTCCTGCCCACTTCCTGCCCTGGGTGTGTGCTGGCTCCGGGGTTTCCTGGAAGGACAGAGGCCAAAACACTCAAAACGCTTCCCGAGGGAGGAAGCCCTAACTTTGCAGAAGCCGGAGTCCGGGGGAACCGGAGGGAGAAGAGGTGCCAGGCCAGGCCCAGGCCCAGCGGGGGAAAGGCTTGTTTACGGTGCTGCGCTGCAGCTGCTGAGGCTGAGCCGCCATCCCCGCTGGGAGGGGGAAGGGAACAAAGGCCATCATTCATTCGTTCAGCCTTGGCCTCCTCTCACTCAGCCTCAAGTACCGGGCTAGCTCGCCAAGTCCCTGACCTGAGCCCCTCGTGGTCTTGTGCAGACGCCCGTCTTTGACAGCTAGGAACCGAGTGTATGGGGCTGGAACTAACATAAACAGTAATAGCAAACACAAGGCATTTACCTACACCCCGCACGGGGCTGATGGATTGGTGCAGACGGACCATTTTATCCTCTTTCAGAGGTTTTTGAATGTTCTCGTTGCCAAGAAATAACAAATGTTTAAGGCTGCTTTTTTTTTTTTTTTTTTTTTTTTCAGTACTGGGGATTGAACCCAGGGGCATTCTACCTCTGAGCTACACCCCTAGCCCTATTTTTAATTCTTTCTTTATTTTTTTGAAACAGGGTCTCATTAAGTTGCAGAAGGCCTCACTAAGTAGCTGAGGCTGGCTGCAAACCCAGATCCTCCGGTCTCAGCCTCCCAAGTGCTGGGATTACAATCATGCACCAACACATCCGGCTAAAGCTGCTGTTTTAATGAGCTTTTCTGTCACTGTGACCAACATATGACAAGCCAACTTAGAGGAGGAAAGGTTTCTTTGGGGCTCACGGTTCCGGAGGCCAGTCTATGGCCGGTCAATTCCAAGGCAGAAACGGCCCAGCAGGCAGCACGTGTGGTAGAGCAAAAGCAGCTCTCAGCTCACAGTGGCCAGGAAGCAGAGAAAGAGAGGAGGGGCTAAGGGCAGACACAGTCCCCAAAGCCACAGCCCAGTGACCCACCTCTTTCAGTCATGCCCCACCTCTGAGCCTGGCCAGCTTGTCTAACACATGGGCTTCTCTGGGGGAACAGCTCACATCCAAAACACAACAGCCAGGGCCGCGACACCCTGATTTGATCACCACCCATTGAAGCATCTGCCACGTCAACTATAAGTACAATAAAATTCCAGTCCTCTCTCAGCCCCAGGTGGGAGATTCTTGGGCTGTCTCCATGTTATAGATAAAGAGATAGAGAAGTCGGGCGTGGAGGTGCATGCTTGTAATCCCAGCATTTGGGAGGCTGAGACCGGAGGATCCGGGTTCCAGCCAGCCTCAGCTACTTAGTGAGGCACTCCGCAACTTAATGAGACCCTGTTTCAAAATAAAGAATAAAAAACAGGGCTGGGGGTATAGCCCAGAGGTAGAATGCCCCTGAGTTCAACCCCCAGTAGCAAAAAAAAAAAAAAAAATAGAGAGAGAGAGAGAGAAAGTCACACAACTGGGATGCGACAGCACTGGGATGGGGGGCAGGACAGTTTGGCTCTTGGCTTTGAGTTTAAACCTTTCATTCAAACTGGGTCACAAAAAGACAAGATGTAGGAGGGAGGCTGCCAGGGCCTGGGCAAGGGGCACAGAGGTGAGTGTTTAGTGGGGACACAGTTTCAGTTTGCAGAGGGATGGTGGTGACGTGATGGCCAGGCTGCACGCTGCTGGAATGTGCTTAATTCCCTTCAACCGTAAAAATTGTTAAAATGACAGATCTGATGTCTATTTTGCTGTGGTGATTTATCATAGGTCCAGGAGGAAGATTAAGTAGCTCTAGGAACACTCACCACGTTGCATATGAAATGGGTTGTCTTCTGTTATAAAAGGAATTGTCAGGAAGCTGCATTCACATTTCTGCAGCTTGGACTCAGAGCCAGCTGCTGCCTCCGGTTCTGCTTAAAAGTGACATATATATATATATGGCTGGATATGGGTGACAGAGATTCCACAAATGTATCTGTTCATTGGGTCAGTTCCGTTCATTCGTTAGGAAGCATCTGTTAGGGGAAATGGTTCGGCCTCCTGTAAACAAAGCAAAGGGTAAAACAATACAATCTCCAACAGCAGCTGGGATCCTGGAGCAGCTGGGAGTTTTCTAGCTTCTCGGGAGCCACAGGCCTGCAACGAGAACCCTCTGCAACCCTCACAAACACAGCTTGGTGAGGGGCCAAGGAAGAGACCCTGGCTCCGCAGTCTGAGTACCTTTGGACATCGCAGGCCTAACTGCAGCCCCAGACCAGCCCCGTTCCGCCCCTGAGCCACACTCTGGCCACTGCAGTCTGTCCCTCAGGCTCCCCCCAGAGCAAAGATGACTGAGCCCTTAAAAGTGATGAATTGCCACCGGTAGAATGGAGAAACGGACCCAACACATGACCATAAATAAAGCTGCAACTCGTTGCCTGAGAAAAGTCAAGTCATGCAGGGCGGTGGTTAATTTTCAGGCATTAATTTAGCTGGGCCACGGTGTCCAGATGTTTGGTCAAGCATTATTCAAGAGGTTTCTGTGAAGTTAGACGTAATGAACATTTAAATCCCAGATTGGGAGGAAAGCAGATGATTCTCCCTAACCCAACGTGGGTGGGCCTCGTGGAGTCCCTAGAAGGCCCAGGAGCAGAACATTGAAGGAGAGAGAATACTTCTGACAGCCTGGGCTGGAACCACTTCAACTCTTCCCTGGAACCTCCGACCTGCCACCTGCCCACAGCCTTGGAGTTGACTAGTGTCCACGGTAGCCAGAGCCGGCTCTTTAAAACCAACCAACTTTGATGGATCAATCGATTGATCAATAGATAGTTAATTGACAGATAGACATAGATACAGATTGTTATGGTTTGGATTTAGAATGACCCCAGCCCTCATGTCATTCTGGCTCTCACAAGGCTAAACTCAAAATATTGGCCAACTTGGGCTTATAATCTGAAAGTTCTGGGGAAGAATCTGCTTACAGACTCACTCGGACCACAGAGCCCAGCTCCTCTCACAGCTGTGAGTCTTGGGTTCCCCTGTCCTCTCTGACTGGAGACACTGTCTACTCCTAAAGGCTGCTGGGATTACTCCCCCTCTGCCTCTGAGCAGGAAACAGGAGGTTGAGTCTTCTGTGCCTGGAATCTCTAACACCCTCACCTGCTGCTGGCCTGCAAAAAACCTGCTTCTGAAAGGTTCATGGGTTTGGGTTAGGAGCTGGGTGATCACTATCTTGATTAACTTGAGGTCAATTGATTAGCAACCTTTCATATAACTGCAGGATCACTTTTGGTGCTTGACTAACCCAACCACAGGAGAGATACCACATCCTATTCACAAGCTCTGCTCACACTCAAAGGAAAGGGGTTCTACAAGGGAGAACTCTGCCTACTATGGTCAGGAGAGGCTAGGTTGTGCTGCAGTAACAAAAAGACCCAGTGCAAATCACAGACTGGCTGGTCATCTCCAGTTCCAGGTCATCTCCAGTTCAGCCTGAGACGGATAGAGCAACTGGTATCTCGTGCTTGGGCAGGGAGAGGGGCGTTGTGTCAGAGAAGAAGAGAGAAGATGGCAAAACACGCGCATGCTCTCAAAGCTTCCACCTGGCAGTAGAAGCCATCAGTCCTTGTCCGTTTCATTGCAAATTCACTGTGAGTAACCTCAAGGGGCTAAGGATGCTCAGTCTTGACCTGGGTCCAGAAGGGAGGGGACCGGACAGACCTGATGACCAGCACCAATGGCTGGCGTGAGGGGAGCATCATCAAAAAGGAAGTGACCGCTCAGAATGCCACTTCTGCCCAGGCACTCCACAGGTGCTGTATTGGTCAGATGCTTCCATTTTCAAGGCACAGAAAGAAACCGCCCGCCCGGAGACCAGCTCGGGCCCAAGGAACCCTGTATCAGCTCTGTAACAGGAAATAACCTGGAGGACCTGCAGGACCCGGCCTCGGGGCTGAAGCCAGGGAAGCAGCTCCGCCTGGGCCCTCTTCCTCCATCCATCCCTCAGCTCTGCTCATGCCACCTCCTGCCTTGCCCGCTCCTGCAGACAGGTGCTTCAGGAAAGAAGACTCGGCTGCGGGCAGCCACAGTGTGGCCACGTCAGTGGAGGGACAAGGCGACGCTCTTCCTGTGTCCCTCTGTTAATCCCAGGAAAGATCGATTCGTGCATCCTGATCCATATGCCTGTTGCCATTCACAGAGCAGGGAGGCAAGAATTGGCCCAAGGTGGGGTTAAGGAGTAGGGTCTATCATAGGAAGGAAGGAAGGAAGGAAGAAAGAAAGGAAGGAAGGAAGGAAGGGGGAGGGAGGAAGAAAGGAAGGAAAGAGGAGAAAGAGAAAAAGAGGGGAGGGGGGAGAGAGAGAGAGAGAGAAAGGAAAGGAGGGAGGAACGGAGGAAGGAAGGAAGGAGAGAAAGAAAGAAAGAGGGAGGAAGAAAGGAAGGAAGGAGAAAGAGAAGGAAGGAGAGAAAGAAAAAAGGAAATAAAGAAAGGAGGAAGGAAGGGATGAAGGGAGGAAGGAGGAAGAGAAAGAAAGAGAAAAAGGGAGGAAGGCGGAGAAAGAGAGAGAATGGAAGGGAGGGAGGGAGAGAGAGAGAAAGGAGGGAGGAACAGAGGAAGGAAGGAAAAAACCACAGCCTCCAGCTGCCTCATGTTTATTTCACCTTTGCAAAAACTCCGTGCAGTAGAAGTTATAATCCCTGCACACCCAAGGAGCCAGCAAAGACAAGCTCCACACAGTCCCCTGGTGACAGAAGAGAGGTCTGCGCCGCACCACCCCAAAGCCCACGCCCCTGCTGCTGGGCCAAGCTGGGAGCCTTCCTGGAAGGCTTGGCTGAGTCCTGCTGCGTAAACAGCCCCCCTCCCCCGGGAAGTGTTTGGGACGGAGCGCCTCCTGTGTGCCCTTTCCTAACGAAGCTTGAATCCGTGCTTGGGGGCTTACGAAGGCTCCCTTCTCAAACCCGGGCTTGTTCAGGATCCCAGCCCGGTGTTTGCCTTCATTCCTTCACTCCGCCCAGGTGGGCCAACTTTCCACTCGGGTTTGCCAAGAGCCAAGGGAGCAAGCTCAAAAACATGTCCCGCAAGCAGGGGAAGGCGCTGGCTTCTCGTGCCCAAGGCTCCTAATGTCAGCAGGAACCCTGGAGACCAGGTCATGGTCATGGCTGGCCTCCTCCCCCACCCAGTACCTCCTGGCTGTCACCGCCGGGTCCGGGTGGCCGGGTATCATAGCTCCTGGCTTCTGGCCCGAAATGCAGGCAAAAGTGGGGAGACCCAGAGGGGCCTCTCTGCTATCGAGGGGCGTCGCTGGCAACTGAGACCGGAGGGCAGAGACTTGAGCAGGACATGGACGGGGTCTGCCACCAGCACGAGGCATGGGACTTGCTACGGTGGTCACCGTGGAAATGTCGCCTCTCAGGACAAGGATGAGAAGCACGTGTCCTGGGTCATATTGGTGGCCGCTTTGGGACCGCACAGGGACCTGGCTTGGGATGGAGCTAATGATAGGTGTGCGCTAGGGCTTGGCTAAGAAAGATGCAGAACCAGTAGCCGAAGCATGTTCAGATATTAAGGATGACTATTAGGAAAAGCAGGCGGGAGCTCACGGGACAGCCCAGAGATGCTCCACGGGCAGAATTTCCTCCTCCCCAGAGAAGCCTCAGCCCTGCTCTTCTGACCTCCTAACTGACTGAATGAGACTCGCCCAGAAGAGCTGGGAAGATGTCCCTTACTTGGGGTCAGCTGATTACAGGCTGTGATCACATCCACCAAGACCCCCACGGTGGCATCGGATTAGTGTTGGATTGCATAACTGTGGACTGCAGTGTAGGCAAGATGACATGTCAGAATGTTACCTCCATGGGAAACACTCAAAGTAGATGGAAAATAAGAGACAATTTCTTGGTGACTTCACTGAGGTCCTAGATCAAACCATTCCTGAACTTCATACTACTGCTCTGAGTTGAATTGTGCTTCCCAGGAATCCCAGGCTCTGGCGTCTCATGCTGGGTTTTTCTGTCATGTGCAGCCCGTAGTCCTAATGGACACCAGAAGGGCAAGAAAGCAGGAGGTGACAGCCCCATTTGATCAGACCCCCGAGGAGGGCGGTGTGCAGCCTGGGTCCACACAGCGCGAGGCGCATGGGCATACAGCAGGTGGATGGTGTGGCGGCGACAGTGGTTCAGTAGTGAGACGTTTGTGTCACAGCTCTGTGCTGGCCTGGGCTCTGTGTGTGGTGGCAAAGACAGGGGGCACTTCCCCTGACTGGCGGATGGAAGCAAACGATGTGAAACTGTAGCCAGCAGAGGACGCAGGGGTGGAGGGAGGAACCTGGCCGTCTCCTGCAGAAGTGACATCCAAGCTCGGTCTATAAGGATGGGAAGGAAAGAACCAGGAAGATTCTCCAAAAAGACGGAATGGCATGTGCAAAGGTCGAAGGCCATGTGGGTGTGAAAACCACCAATGCCAGGGATTGCGAATGCTGTGTCATTCGGAGCAAATTACTGAACGTCTCTGTGACTTGGCGTCCCTGATTGTAAAATGAGAGTAACAGAAAAAGTGAATAGCAAACAAATAGGATAAATTTGAAGTCTGGACACAGGGCTTGGAGCGGGGCAGCACTTAGAGAGTTAACTGTCAATCACCATTACCATCACCATCACCATCACCATCACCATCATCTCCATCATCACCGTTATCATAATCATCACCATCACTGCAATCATCACCATGACCACCATCATCAGCATCACCACCACCACCATCACCATGACCACCATCATCAGCATCACCACCACCATCACCATGACCACCATCACCATTATCATCATCACCATCTCTATCACCATCATCGTCATGGAAACTAACTCAGCCCGAGACTGGCATCTGTCCCGTCCACAGGTGAGGCTAACCGTGATCTAGCCACCTGCCATGGTGCCCACCTCTGAAAGGTTTCCCGGCTTCCCAACGCCGCCCCCCTGGGGACCACTCTTCCCACATGCGAACCCGTAGAGGCCCACTCACGCACACCCAGACCACAGCACCCTCCAGCCTAACTTCTAACACCACACTGAACCTGCAGGGAGGTGACACGCCTCCCACTGCTGCCCTAACAGACTGCCCTGAAGGAGGGGGCTTCCAGTGTCTTACTGTTTGGGGGTCCGAAGTCTGACGTGACTCCCGCCGGGCTGAAGGCAAGGCGTGAGCAGGGCGGAGCTCCTTTCTGGAGTTTCTAGGACAGAGTCTTTGCAGTTTCCAGATCCCAGGGGCCTCCTGGATTCCTTGGCTTGTGTCCTCTTTCTCCATCTTCTAACCCTGCAGCATGGCAGGTTGCAATCACACACACACACACACACACACACACACACACACACACACACACACACACACACACACACACCACATTCCCCAGCTCTTAGGAGTCACCTGGAATGGCGCTGCTGCTGGGTGACAAGGCGTGGGGACGCCATGCTTCACACCCATCTCCGAGGGTATTAACCGCCCTCCTCACGCTCCCAGAAGGACAGCAGTGCCCTGTGTCTCCGTGCTTTATTCCTGTCGCAGACTCTCAGTAAGCAGGCGTGTCTGCTGTGTGGACACGGAGGTCACTCGAGGAAATGGCTGGTCCCGGGCTAAGAGACACCCGGTGCCCGCTGGCCATGATGGGGCAGCTCTCCTCGCCCGAGGAGGAAGGAAGCGGCGGTGATAGGGTCCCGTCTTCAGCTAAGACACGGGGGGGGGGGGGGGTTTTGGGGACAAAGGCCTCAGGCTGGGGGGAAATTCCCAACCAGATTTCCGGGGAAGGAGCTGTGGGAGGTATAGGGGGTACAGAGACCTTCGAGAACATAACGCACACAAGAGGACGCCCGCTGGCTGGCTCCTGAGCTGCCGGGCGCCTCCAGAGTACCCTGGGGGAATCCACAGGGGCTGCTGGCTTCCAGTTCTACCATGTGAATTTCCTTCCTTCCTTTCTTTTCCTTTTTTTTTTTGTGGTACTGAGGATTGAATTCAGAGGCATCCTACCTTCGTCGAGCTACATCCCTAGCCCGATTTTATTTCTTATTTGGAAACAGGGTCTCACTAGGTTGATGAGAGTCTCACTACTTGCTGAGGCTGTCCTCGAACCTGTGATCCTCCTGTCTCAGCCTCCCAAGTACTGAGATTACAAGTGTGAGTCACCACGACTGGCCTGTGTGAGTTTCTTAATGGGTTAGCGCCCTGATCTCTGAGTAGCCACCAAGTCCCTTCAGCAAGGCCTTCAGGAGCACCTGTTAGGCCTGGATGGTGCTGCTGATGATAAGAAAGCTCTGCCCTCGATCCTGGGGGAAGAGCAGCCAGCGAGGAGGCGGGTCAGATGGCTGGGCCATGTGCCGCGGTGCCCAGGACTCCAGGGAGTCCCGGGAGGAGGGGAGAGGAGGCGGAATGCCCACGACACGCTTGCACACCTCAGGCGCCCAGCTAGCTGGGAATAGGCGCAGGTGGAAGCCTCCTTGTCTCTCCGCTCTCCACTCACAGGGTTAGACTGCTGGCGCTCCCCCGGGGCCTGGCCGAGCACCCTGCTCTCTGATTCCTGGTCTGCCTCCTCAGGGGAGTGTGACTTCTGGAGCCCCAGCTCCGCCCGGTCTCCCTTGGATCAGGGCAGCTCAGGTCGGCTGCTCACTCATTCATTCCACAAGCAGGTGCCGGAGCCCTCAGGGAGCTCCCCGGCCTCCAACTTGCTCTAGAAGCCTGGGCACAGCCCCCGAGTGGTGTTCATCTCAAGCCCCAGAGCACTCTTCGTCCTGGATGTAAATCATGCAAGGTGTGTTTGGTGCCTGGGCTTGCTTTTCTTCCCTGTCCTGGGTTTGAGGTCCTCTAATGAAAATATCCAGAAGCCCTGGGGCATTTCGAAGCCGACCTAGACTCTCTGGCCTGGCCCCAGGTGGCCATCTGCCAGGGAGGCCGTTGCCCAGTCCCCACCAAGACTTCATCCAGAGGAAAGCGTGCTGTCTGCCATGGCCGCCTCCAGCTCAGTCCTGCCGTCTGAGAGGGTCCTGGGTCAGCTCACCAAAGGTGTTTGGAGAACATGACTCGGTCTGCAAAACAGGAAGGCACAGCTTACAGCTTAAGATCCCTGTCCAGGTTTCCAACACCAGAAACTAGATAAACAGCACAGGGTTGTGAGGGCCCACAGACACCGCCTGGTGACACTGCCTGCTTGTGGGTGGGGAACGGATGCCAGGGCTGGGAAGCTCCTCCAGGCAGACGCAGCAGGAGAGAGACTGGGGCTGAGGAGACGCAGGGCTGCCCTCCAGTTGTGCCACTGGGATACCTCGTTCTGTCCCCGTCAGTCCTGTGGTCCTCGTCTTGGGCTGCTTTGTTTGGGGGATGTGCACCTTCCCAGGGGCCCTCCTCTGTTACCCCTTGTAGCAGAAGGCTTTGGGGGCCCAACAAGCCCAGGCATGGGTCTGGAGCCCCACCATGCCCGGTGTCATAGTCCCAGACCCTGGTCTCCCTGCCTGGGAAGCAGAAGGTCTCTTGCTCCACCGGTATCCAGGGACACTTGTGGCATCTGTAATGACAGCGGCTCCAGTGGCTGCTGAGGTACACACAGTGCTCAGGGTTAAAACCCCTCCCCCTGTGATAGCCCTCCCCCTGTGGCAGCCCCTCCTCCATGACAGCCTCTCCTCTGTGACAGCCCCCCCACACACACACATGACAGTCCCCTCTCCTTGCTGGTTCCCTGGCCTTAGGCAGCCCAAAGCCCCAAACATGCTTCTGACTGCAAGAATCCTTCTCCCGGCCCATTCCACACTGAGGGCAGAGGACAGGAGGGGACAGAAGGGGGACTGGGCACGGAGCCTCGCCTGGAAGGATGTGCCTGCAGCTCTGGGGTCTCAGGCAAGTTCTGGAGCCTCAAGTTTCCTACCTGGGAAATGGGACTGTTCTGTGGCGCACGCCTGGTGGGGATACCTGTAGGATTTACCGGAGACGGTGATGTTCTCAGACTTCGTGGAGACTGCCAGGCCAGTGCAGCCCCTCTGCTATTCCTCCTGTGGACTTCTGAGCGAGGGACACCTGCCACCACACTGCACGCAGGAGGAGAACAAGGGAGACTTAAGGCCCAAAGCTGTAGCCAGAGGGGGCAGCCCTGCCCTGCACCTACCATCCAGCGGGAGAGCTCACTCCTTTAAAAAACTGGGGCTGTTTTGTCCCTGGAAGACACGCTCCTGTGGAGAACCAGCCCTTCCTGCATCCTGCATCCACAGCCTCGGTCCTGTGAGCATCACAGGACCCACCCACCACTGCTCAGGACAGAGGAGACAGCCTGCCCCAGAGACAGTGACACAGATCACCTCTGTCCCTCTCCTTCCTGTTTCAGGCAAACAACCACATTCTAAGGAGGGACCCGGGCCTCCTGGCCTCTATGCCAACCTCCCGTCTGTCTTCCTCCTCTCTGTCTCCTGGCCTCAGCTGTTTCAGTCTTTCGGGAATAGTACCAAGGAGAGAGACGTTTGTGATGGCGAGAACGCCAAGGCAGGGCCGCCTGCCCCCGTCCAGGTGCACTGTCCCTCCGGCAGCCCCTCCGCTCCACACAGGATCTTTCTGAAAGGATCCAGTGTCCCAGCTCAGGTGGGTGTGCCCCGTCCTCTCTCCCACCCTGGCTGGCTCACAGGAAATGGAGGCGGGGGCCTGGGCCCTGGACCACCCCCCAGCCACTGCTTAAAGGGGCGGCCAGCCGGGATGCAGGGAGCCCAGCGCCATGGCACAGCGCTGGATGCCGTCCCTGCTCCTGCTGCTGGCCGGGCTGCTGGCCGTGCAGCCCGCTCCCCCGACCTGCTACTCCAGGATGCTGAACCTGAGCCGGGAGATCACCAGTGACTTCCAGAGCCTGCAGGCTTCGGAGCCTCCGGTGAGCGCCCCTAGGGCGGATCCAGCTCTCAAAAACACAAAGAGAAAGAGAAGGGAGGAAGGAGAAGAGAGGAAGGGAGAGAGGGAGAGAGGGAGGGAGAAGAAAGAAAGGGGAAGAAAGGAAGGAAGACAATTTTCTTTTCTAGAAAAGTTAATCTCAGGGGCATTTGTATTTTATTTTCCTCCTAAATATGATACCAGTTCTTTGTATTTATTTATTTATTGCGATACTGAGGATTGAACTCAGAGGCATTCTACCTCCAAGCTACACCCCCAGCCCTACTTTTTATTCTTTATTTTGAAACAGGGTCTCACTAAGTTGCGGAGGGCCTTGCTAAGTAGCTGAGGCTGGCTGTGAACCTGCGATCCTCCGGACTCAGCCTCCCAAGTCCCGGGCTTACGAACATGGGTCACCACCATACCTGGCTTTGCTTTTTTTTAATATAAGGAAAAGTAATCAAAGACATGGCAAGTTTTGTTTGAACTTGCTAGTAAATATCAGAGAAGCTATGTTAATACGTATAAAAAGGAAAGAAAGGAGAGGAGAGGAGAGGAAAGGACAGGACAGGACAGGACAGGACAGGAAAGGAAAGGAAAGGAAAGGTCCTCGTGGCGTGGGAACTTCTGAGTTAAGGACTAAAGAATCAAGCTCACCTCGTCCCTCCTTTACCTGGTGACCAAGGGCCCGTGCTAGGGGAGAGCCCAAGCTGGCATCCACCCCTTACCTGTGGGGGGACTGGGCAAATCGCTAGCTCCTACCTCAGTTTCCCTCTCTGTAAACTAGAGTGACAACAGCGCCCTGAGAGAACGCAGCCCAGCAGCTCAGAGCCTGCACAAGCGCTAACCCCAGGCTCTGGGCAGCCCTCAGCTGCCGTCTGCTCCGACACAGGCAAACCCAGGACCCCACGAGGGCAGGCGAGTCCCAGGGGCTCTGCTTACGTATCTGATATACAAGCAGAGTGCAGGAAACTTTAGCAGGAGCTCCGGGAACATTTAAAACTGTCTCTTGTCTGCTCATAAATGCTTCCAACATTACCTCATGCTTCTCAGCTATTGGGATTTACAGGACTCTAATACCCTCTTTGCATTTTCTATTTAAAAGTTAAATAGCATGTATTTATGTCTCATTATAACATGCTTTGTAGAATGAGTGGGAAGGCACACACAGAGGAAGGTTGAACATAGCCTGTAATTCTGCCCCTTGAAGGTGACTTCTGCTATCACAGTTCACTTTAGGCCTGGGTGGAGGTTTGCTAATATAGACGCCGCGTGGAGCTGTAACAAACTTCGGATCAAATGGCACGCGCTGTGTTGACACTTGCTTATTAGTAAATAAATTAGTATGCTTTTGAGCACAGGATGTTTGTTGGGGATATCTTATCCACAAATTTCTTGCTATCGAATATGCAAAGTAACCATCTTTTAAAGAAATTCAGTTTTAAAAGGTGTTTTTTTAAAAAATTCATGGGCTTAGCATTGTAGAACTGGAAAGAAGTGAGAAAATCATGTATTCCAGCTTTGTAATTTCACAACTGAGAGACCAGGTCTCAGAGACGGAAGATACTAGCTAGCCCGGCATCACACAGGGAATTACCCAAGGGCAGGAGTCCAGGTTTCCCCTGCACAGCTACAACAAGAGAAGACTGCACACACACCTGTAGATTCCTGCAGTCGACAGTGTGTATTTTACTACAGCTGGATTTATTCATATATATCATATGTACATACTAAATATATCTTTATACATTTATATACTTGTGTGTTATTTATATGTAATTATATATACCTAACTATATGTAGTTATAGAACTTCCATGTAAGTAAACAGCTATATAGAGTTGTTTTACATCTATGTACATATACATGCACCATAATATATATTACTGTACACATTTCGTGTGTGTGTGTGTGTGTGTGTATGAATGTTTGTACATAAAATAAAGTGCCCTGATTCGTTGTAAATATGGCAAATATTGTGCTCTAAAAGTTAAATTCAGGACAACGGGTTGCTCCTTTCAGGTGCATGTGATATAGGAACAAGGTTCTTGGGTGTCATGGAGAGAGACCCCAGGGCTTGGGGTGGGCCAGCCTGAGCCCTGTGACGAGGCTGAGGGAAGCATGTCCCTGGGAGCATCCCGGCAACCTGTGTCCTTCCCGCAGGAGCCATGTGTGAGGTACCTGCCGGGGCTGTACCTGGACATCCACGTAAGCAGGCTCTGCCTGGGTGAGAGGCTGTGGGCGGGTCTGGGCCATTGCTCCCACCCCTGGGAGGGCAGGACGCCTCAGGAGCTCAGCTCTGCCCATCTGGCCGCTGACTTCTACCCGGCCCTCTCCCAGAACCACTGCGTGCTGGCCAAGCTGCGGGACTTCGCCGCCTCGCCCCAGTGCTGGAAAACGGCCCCGGTGGACGCCCTGCGGGACAAAGTGCGGAAGCTGTACACCATCATGAACTCCTTCTGCAGGAGAGTGCGTGGCCGCTGGCTTTCCTTCTGCTTGCTGTCCCGAGATGTTCTGAGCGTGTCAAGGAGGAGGGTGGGGAGGAGGGCGCCCAGGAGGGGCAGGGAGGCTTGGGAGGTGCTCCCAGAGCATGGACAGCTGCCCCTGTCAAGTGACTGGGACTCAGGAAGTGCCTCGGTTCTGTGAGCCGCAGGCAGGGGGATGGAAGAACACTCCTTGAAGCCTCCTGGGGCCATTCCCCAGCCCCTGAGTGCTAGGAGCCCGGTGGGCAGGTCTGCGGAGGCTTCCTGGAAGAGGGGGAGCCCCAAGGGTGCTCTGTCTAGCAGGTCCTGGAGGAGGAAGAGAAGAGGACGAGCTCTGTGGTCCCAGGGCTCAGGCTCCCACCTGGACGGCCCTGAGCTGTGTCCTCCCAGAGGGAGCACTCCTCCACGCCTCTGGGGCACTTTCCTCGCCCCATGTACTGGAGACATGATAGTGCCCATGTCATTACATCACTGGATAGAGAGCAGCTGTCTGGCCCCAGTAAGCCCCCCTGGAAGCCCTAATAATGCACTATACCACTTCAACGTCCCGGTATCAAAGACCTGTTATCCATCCCCCGCCCACTCCCTCCTCACCCCGTGCTCCCCGGGTCTACAGGAGGCAGGACCAGGACGGGAGCATGGTACAGTCTGGTGAGTGGCATACACTGGCCAAGAAGCAATTAGGCTAAGAGCTGACATTGCTCTGTGTGGGACCCCAACACCCGGGCCGGAGTGGCAGCTCAGCAATCACGACACATTCATTCACCTGTTCCCTCGCCCGGTCAACCATCTGTCCATCTGGTCGACCTGCATATGGCGGTTTCCATAAGTAATAGTGACAATAAAATGTGAGATCCCATGAGAAAGAAAGAACCAGCTGTCCTTGGGGGAGCAGGGAGGGGAAGTTTCCACACAATGGGGAGCACTGGAAAGGTGTTTGAGGGTGGCCAGGAGCCCCATAGCCACACCCGGGCTGCAGGTCACCTTCCATGACACTCTTGCTCATTGTGCATCTCTTGCAGGACCTGGTGTTCCTCTCGGATGACTGCAATGCCTTGGAGTATCCAATCCCAGTGACCACCGGCCCTCCAAGTCCCCAGAGCTAAGGCAGCTGGACCCAAGAACCCACCCACGGGGACGGAGGCTGCACCAGCTGCCCAGACTGGAGGGGCTGACGCCACGGCCCCACAGGCCTCCTGCACCTGGAGCATCTGAAATCCACCCGTGTCCCCAAGCCTTCTGGAAAGCAGGGTGCCTGCTCTGAGCACAGAGTTAGAAGCCCAGCTAGTGATGTCTTGCTGGGGCAATCAGACACCCAGGCAAAGAAGTACTTACCAATTCCTTTTATGAACAAGTGGCTAGAGAATGAGCAAAGAGTGTGTTTTTATTACTGCTTTAATAGAAGGATGCTATCGCTTTTTTTTTTTATAAGAACCTGCTTATACTTAACCACACTCCTATTTTATATCTTCTCCCACCACTAACTTTCCTTTCCTTCTTTCATTTTTAAAGAAAGTTTAAGCTGGGTGTGATAGGATACACCTTTTAATCCCGGCACTTGGGAGTCTGAGACAGGAGGATCTCAGGTTAGAGGCTAGCATGCAGTAACTTAGTTGAGACCCTCAGCAACTTAGCAAGATCCTGTTTCAAAGTAAAGATAAATAAATAAATAGGACTGGAGGTATAGCTTAGAAATAGAACACTCCTGGCTTCTGGGCCCAGGAAACAAAGAAAGAAGAAAGGAAGGAAGGAAGAAAGGAAAGAAAGATGCTTCTTAGATATGTTTGCAAGACTCTTATGTAGTGCTGGCAGGAACTACTCTTTCATCCTTCATTGAAAGATGATTAAAATCAAATAAAGACTGTCTTCACAGAGAACCCTGTGCCCTGCTGTGCTTGTTCAGGTGGATGTCAGTGGGTTTATGTCACGATTTTCCGAAAGCTTCTCTGTCCACACAACCCTCTTCCTCCTCCTTTCTGCCCAGTGCAGGGGCCGGGGTCGGCTCCACCCACCTGCATGGAGGTCCTCTCCCAAGGTGTTGGGAGGTGCTCCGGTTCATGCTGGAGGCAGATGGTCCCTCTGGGTGTAGATGTTGGGGACAGACTGCATTGTACACGGGCTATATGGTGGCCTGAACTTATCACAAACCCCAGCCTTTGACCCCACACCTCGAACCCAGAGACAGACATCAGGGGGGCTAAGCAGCTTGACCTGCTCAGGGTCACGGGCTGGCGAGGGGGCAGCCTGGATCGAGCTGAGCTCCAACCTATGTGACTCTGAAGCCCGCCTCTTCCCAGCACCTCCATGCTGGCTCCCCGCCATGTGGCACATGCCCACTTGATCCATTTATAAACCCAACAATAAAATCTCAGCTAGTAAAGTAACCAGAGAGTAGAAAAATGTTTCTAAATGTTGGTTTTGTTAAATCTCTCATGCTGTGTTGGCTTCTTTTTGTTTCTTTTACTCCCTTTGGTACATACAGACCAGGCTTTCCTCCTTGATCTTGGATGCCTCTGACGTCTCAGATGATGCACGGATATGGCTGATGGGCTTGGCAGTTTCTAGTTAGAAGCACAGGCCCGCAGAAACACTGCACTCGTTTCTGGGGGCTGCTGGAACAGCACCCCAAACGAGGCGGCTTGAAACAAGAGAAATGTACTGTTTCATGATTCTGGAGGCTGGACGTTGTGAATCCAGGCGGCAACAGGCTTGCGTGTTCTCGGAAGCTCTAGATTCTGGTGGTTGGTGGTGATCCTCGGTGTACCTTGGCATTCAGCAGCACATTGATCACTCATCAAGACGGGTGTCCTTCCTGTGTCAGTGTCTCTGTGCCCAAGGACACAAATCAGGGAATCAAGGCCCACCCCAATCCAGCAGGACCTCATCTTTTTGTTGTCGTTTTTGGCAGTGCTGAGGATGGAACTCAGACCCATGTGCGTGCCTAGCAAGCACCCACCACCTCACCACTGAGCTGCACCCCAGCCTTGTCCTCATCTTTGTTTTTCTTTTTTTTCTTTGTGGTACTGGGGATTGAACCTAGGAGCATTCTACCTCCAAGCTATGCCCCCTATTTTTTATTCTTTATTTTGAAACAGGGTCTCACTAAGTTGCGGAGGGCCTCACTAAGTAGCTGAGGCTGGCTGTGAACCTGCAATCCTCCGGTCTCAGCCTCCCAAGTACTGGGATTACCAGCATGCACCACCATGCCTTGTCCTCATCTTAATTTGATAACATCTGCACAGGGGCAGGACTTCAGCATGTTTGGGGGAGACCCAATTTGACCCACAACAATCACTCTTTCGAGAACTAACCCCCCCCCAAGGAAAATCATGCCACAGACTGACTCTTTTTTATGACCCCTATCACCATCTGCCACCACCTGATCAATAAAATATGGAGGCGTGCTGCGTGGCACCCGGCACACGCCAGCCCACTGCATCTGTACCACACGGCTGTTATCAGCCCTGATTTACAGGGCTCAGAGGTTGATCCATTTCCCCCAGCCAGTTAATAGGTGGTGGTGAACGGATTCCAGACAGATGGGCAAGTGCCAGAGCCTCTGTTTCATGGCTCTGAGAACCCCGTGCTATTTCTAAGTAGTAAAGGAAAGGTGTCGAAGACAGGGCCTTGTTTAAGCCTTTCAGACATCTGTTTGTTTGTTCATTTCTTCCATATTTACTGAGGGCTTATTATGAACTCGGCAAATACTGAGATACAAAGTAGAGTATTCCTCCTCCTGGATCCCCAAGGAGACACTTGCAAAATCTAGAAGGCAGCAGAGGAAGGAACAAGGGATTCTGAGATGGGGCAGAAAGTCTTCTTAGAGACTTTGAACAAGGACTTGCAATATGACTGTGTGTTACTCCAAACACCACAGAGGAAGAAAAGTTTACTTGGGTGCATGGTTTCAAAGGTGCAGGTCATGACTGGCCAGATCCAAGGGGGAAAAAGATCGCAGTGGCAGACTAAAGCTGCTCTCAGTTCACAGGAGCCAGAAGCAGAGAGAGCAAGGGGAGGGGCCAGGGAGAGAGAGAGTCCTCAAGGCCCCGCCCCCAGAACCCACCTCCTGCAGCCAAGCCCACCTCTGAACCTTGCTTTTAAACCCAGGAACACATTCTGAGCTTTTCTTGGCGGATGCTCCAGATCCAAATCATAACAGACTGGGAACTTGTTGAGCTGGAAGCAGGGGGAGGCAGAAGCCGTAACAGACCCGAAGACAGGGAGGCTTTCCTGGAGGTAACCGGCTCCACACAGTGTGTGGCTGGGGAAGCCAGGTGGCAGAGCTGGAAGTGTAGTGGGGTCAGAGAGCGTAAATGACATGGATTAAGGTCAAGTCTGCAGCAACCTTATGAGCAAGGTCACATAAAAGAGAATCCTCTCCTAGTCCCAATTGAGGTTGTCCATTCCTGACGGGGTTCTTTTACTTTAGCCTTGAAAGATAACACACGCTGTTCCTCCCTCTGGGTCTCCTCTTCCATCTTTCTCCAGGGCCAACTGGTCAACCCTGTCTTCACTGTATTTCTTGACCTTTCTGTTTGCTCTTTTCTGCCTCATTTTCTCAGAATACTTACGTCATCCAGTCTCAATCTTCTGATGGGTCTTACCCTACCATTAGCTCTTTTTGTCCTAGGTACGGGTCAACCAGATCACTGATCCTTCTCCCTAAAAGTATATAGCCTATAATAAGAATTCTAAGTAGATGCAATTAGCATCATAAGCCAACTCAGTACTCATTTAAGAGTCTGAGGCCATTTTTGTCCATCAGCCTGCTCAAGACAGCCTCTCCCAGCCCAGAAGCCTGTGGAATCCATCTGTTCTTTCGGTGTAACATGTACTCTGGAACCTTTGCCGAAGGAACAAGTGTTTTCTGGGCTACCATTCTCCCTGTACTCGTTTCACACATGTAGATGGTTGTTCATCATCATCACCATCAATGCACTTGCCCAGTAGACCACTCACTTGTGTGGTACACTTCCTCCCCTGGCGCCTGCGCCCCAGCTCTCAGATCCCCACGGCCTCTGCCGCCAGCCTCTCCTCCCTTCTTGCTCCTTGCACAGGTACTCCAGGCCCAGCCCTTGGTCCTTTCCTCTCCTCCGTCTCTGCTCAGGCTCTTAGTTGGAGATCCCACCAGCTTTAGACACTATCGTTTTGCTGGGGCCATCAGATCAAACTCCTTTCCCAAATAACCTACATGCGATATGTTATGGTATGGAAGCCCCTTGTCCAGTCCCATTTGGGTCGCCAAAGAGTTTCGGCGGTCACCATGAGTTCTTTCCCTCAGCCCGGATAGCTATCATGGGCTGGGAAATAAACAGTGGTTAGAATTTAGTGCAGATTTAGTGCAGGACAAAAAAAAAGATTCATTATAAAAGCAAGAGTAACAGTGCCTTGTCCCAAAGAGATGGTGGGGGGCGGGGAGAGTGCTGGTGCCCCCTGGACCCTCGGATCTTAAATAGTGTTTGTCCTATCTGGTCTTCCTCATATGAGTTGCTACGTTCCCAGGCCAAAAGTCCATGCTTTGTCAGCATCTACGTGATGGGCAACGTTTTTTGTTTTGTTTCGTTTTGCTTTTCCGCTCTTCCCAGGCCCGTGGCCTTCTAAGTTTCATGGTTTATAACTTTCTTAGTGTTGGCTTTCATGTTATCTTTGTTGCTGTGCTGTCCCAGCAGGCTGGGGACAGAAGCAGCCCAAATAGCAGGCTGGGAAGAGCAGGAAGCAGCCTGTTTTTGCCTTTTAAACGCTTGCTTTGCCTTAGGACAGGGAATAGTATGAAATCATCAATAACCAGATCACAATATATCACAAAATCCTGCTCCCTCTAACTTCAGAATCTATCCAGGATCTGACCGCCTCTCCCCCAGGATGGACACTGCTGTCCCTGGTCCAAGGTCACAGCGACAAATTCCTAAGTGACCCCTCTCTGCTTCTGCCTTTGCCCTGATGCCGCATATTCTCAGCGTACTCTTGGCCAGCATGATCCATTAAGGTCAGCTCATTTCCCTCTGCTCAAGATCCTCAGTGGCTCCCCAATTCTCTAGCCCTGAGGAGCGACCTACACCACAAGCAAACACTTTAGAACAAAAGCTGAAGTCCTCACCGCGGTCACAGGTTCCTGTGGCCTCTCTGAGGTCATCTACCTGTGCGATCTTGGGCCAGTTGCTTGATGTCTTTCCCAGTCTTGGCAGGAGAATAATAATGCTCCCTCCTCCAGAGGTTGGGGGGAGGGCTCTATAAAATAAGTCATGTAAGCCACAGAGCGCAGTCCTGGCATTTAGCAGCTACTCAGTAATGTGGGCCATTGTTACAGTTACTTTACCTTCATCCTAATTATCATTACCATCAGCATCACCATCATCACTATCAAGACCACAAGGATGAGGTATGGATGCTAACTTTACAGCATTTCTCACTCCAAACTCTGGTACCTATTCTTTATTTTTAAACAGGGTCTCACTAAGTAGCTAAGGCTGGCCACAAACTTGGATCCTCCAGTCTCAGCCTCCCAAGTACTGGGATTACAAGCGTGCACCACTATGCCCAGCTCTGATCTCTTTCTTCTTATAAAGCCACCAGGATTTAGTCATGGGGCTCTACCCTGATGAGCTTATCTAATCCTAATCACCTCCTGAAGGCCCTACCTCTGATAGTTGGATTAAGTTTCTACCCTCTTAATACCCCACAACTGGGATTAAATGTCAACACATGAACCTTTGGGGACATGCCTGTATGAGTCAGCTTTCTGTTGCTATAACAAAATACGCAGTATAATTAATTTATAAGGAAGAAAGGTTTGCTTGGGCTCACAGTTTTGGAGATTTCAGTCCACCGTCAGTTGGCCCTGTCCTTTTGCGCATCATGGTGAGGGTGCATGATAGAGCAAAGTGGTCCACCTCATGGCCAGAAAGTGAAAAAGGAGAGAGGGAGACTGGTGTCCCACAGGTCCCTTCTCAGACATGCCTCCAGTGACCAAAAGCTTCTCATTAGGCCTCTAAGAGGTTCCACCCCCTCGCAATAGTGTCATGCTGAGTTCCCAGCCTTCCACACACTATAGCAGCATCCAAGACACATCCGCATGGCACCCTTGTCTCCTGCTTTACCGTTCCTTCTGGTAGCTTGGTTTCCTTCTTCTTCACTAATTCCTCCTCCTTCATCCATGTCTAGATGGCAGAGCGCCAGAGCTTTGTCCTGGGCCAGCATATCCCTTCTCTCTACACTAGCTCCCTGGTGCTCCTCATCTGTCCCTGTGGCCTTAACCCCACGCCTCCAGGTCCGACTTCCCCAAGACGTCGACACTCATCTCCTGATCACCTGCTTATCATGTGTAGTCTTGCAGGTCTCATGAGTATCTCAAAATTAACTCAGCTAACAGCAGCTCTTAGTTCTCCTTTCACACTGGTCTTCCCTGTCTTGGTGAAACAGCACGCCATACAGCACTGGCTTCTGCCAAAAGCACAGGCCCGTGCTGCTCTGACTTTTTCTGCACAACCTCCCCACATTTACAATTCATCAGCAAGCCTTATGCTTTCTGCCTGCACAACATATGTGGCATGTGTTGCTGAATTTCAAATGTCAACTTGACAGACAGATAGTTAAACATTATTTCTGGGTGTGTCCAGAGATTTCTGGATAAGACCAACATTTCGGCTGGTGGACTGACTAAAGTAGATTGTTCCGCCCAGTGTGAGCGGGCCTCATCCAATTCACTGGAGACTCAAACAGAACAAAAACAGGGTAGGAAGAGTTCATTGTCTCTGCCTGACTGCTTGAGATGGGATATCTGTCTTCTCCTGCCACTGGACTGGAATTTCCAGCCTCTATTCTCCTTCTAGGCCTTTGGCTTGGCCTAGAGCTTATACCATCAGTTCTCCTCCATTTCTGGCCCTCCAGCTCCTGCTGGAACCACAACACCAGCTCTGCTGGGTCTTGGCTTGCAGAGGGGAGATCGCGGGGCTTCTCAGCTCCTACAACCACAGTGAGCTGGTTCCTTAGAGAAATACACAAACACACACATGCGTGCACATGCACGCACGCACACATGCACACACACGTGCGCGCGCATGCACATGAACACATACACACACACACATTTGCTTCTGTTTCTCTAGAAAACCTGAACTCATACATGAAGGCTGTCCTTCCTTTTGACACCCATTGCTAATACACTCATCAAGGTCCCCATGACCTGGACTCCAGCGGCCACCTCCCAGCCAGGCTCCCAATTTCATCTCACCCCCTCCCACCTAATTCCCGCCTAGCAACCAAGATCATCTGTTTTAAGACATCAATTAGATCGTGTCCTTCTTCCATGGAAAAACTCTGTGGCTTTCTACTTTGAATACAACTTGAGCTTCTCACTGTGGTTTACAAAACCCGTATTTCCCACCACACCACCTTTATTCTCCATAAAGCACCCTACAGCATTGCAGTGTGGAGCACAGGTTTGTTTCCTTGCTGGTTATGGGTCCCTCCCACTAGACTTTACGGTTCAAGAAGTCGGGAACCATGTCCTTTTTTTTTCTTTTTTTTTTGTACTGGGGATTGAACCCAGGGGCATTCTACCTCTGAGCTACACTCCAGCCCTTTTTATTTTTATTTTGAAGCAAGGTCTCATTAAGTTGCTGAGGGTCTCAACAGGTTGCTGAGGCTGGCCTTGAATCTGCGATCCTCCTGTCTCAGCCTCCCAAGTACTGAGATTACAGGTGTGCACCACCATGCCTGGCTTGTATCTTTTTTTCTTTTCTTCACCATTTGATCCCAGAACCTGGCATCATGCCTGATACTAAGTAGATATTTGATAAATATATTTGGGACATTTGTGGATTTTGGATACCTCTTCCTGGGAGGACCAAGGAATGTCGTCAGTTAAGATCCTGAGTGAACCAGACATAGTGGCACACACTGGTCATCTCAGTATTTGAGAGACTCAGACAGTAGGATCTCAAGTTCAAGGCCAGCCTTAGCAACTTAGCAAGAACCTTTTTCAAAATCAAAAGAGCTGAGGAAGCCAGGCCATGGTGGCACACACTTGTAATCCCAGTACTTGGGGGGCTAAGACAGGAGGATCCAGGTTCGCAGCCAGCCTCAGCTACTTAGTGAGGCCCTCTGCAACTTAGTGAGACCCTGTTTCAAAATAAAGAATAAGAAATAGGACTAGAGGTGTAGCTCGGAGGTAGCATGCCCCTGAGTTCAATCCCCAGTATCGCAAAAAAAAAAAAAAAAAAAGAGCTGGGGATGTGGCTTGGAGGTAGAATGCTCCTGGGTTCAATTCCAAGCACCAAATAATAATAATAATAATAATAATAATAATAATAATAATAATAATAATAATAATAATAATGACCCTACAGTGTCCAGATGACCCATACTCTGTCATTGTTCATGAAATGCATGTGATTTGCATACAATAGGAAGGTACACATAGCCTCAGAGACCTGGTGATATGTTTTCAGAAACCGCTGGTTCTTACTGGTTTCGTTAACTTTAATCTCACACACACACACACACACACCCCTTTGCAGGCATTCCTTCTCACTTGCTGTGAGCTCTTTCCTAAAGCCTCACCAGATGGACCCCAGCCAGCAGCGAGGCTCTCTCTCCTCCCCTGCACTTCACAGGGCTTCCATCACCAGCCCCGGCTGTCTGGGAGCGCTTTGCTGAAATCAGCATGGCACCGTCACACCCAGGGGCGATCGATGCCCACGGAGAATTATTAGGCAAAAGTCCCCATAGCTTCAGCCCAGACAATGACGTGCAAAAGCGCTGAGGCGGCAAAAGTGGCTCCTGCGTCTGCAGGCTGTGCAGGGCTGCAGCTCATCAGAGCCAGAGCGCGCGGCAGAGGAAGGGAGGAACCCGCCATCGATCAAGCTTGGAGGCGAGGAGGGGAAGCAACTCAAAAAACACGGGGCACTGACGTGGAAATGGTGCGGTCAGCAGTAATAACTTAAGATTTACGCTCCTTCATGGTGAGGTTTCCCAGGAATTATCTGGGCACCGGATGCACATTTCTGAAATGTCTGCAATCAGATTCCTGGAACAGAGTTCTGCTTATATTTCAAGAATTTGCTGGCCGTGAGACACAGTTGAGGACACTTTCTCTGGAGTTATTGCTTTCCAGCTCACCTGACCTTGGTCCCGGCTCTGCAGCACCCACCCGGCTTGGCTGGGGCGCTTTGCTAGCCCCCCGGGACTCTTAGCCCTTTCACATGGGGATTTCTGCCCAATTGTCCTCCTGTGGCTTCTGTGGCCCCAGGTGGGACATGCAGCTACTCTCTGCAGTCACAGGGCTCCTGGAGACAGGTGTCGCTTCCCCTGGCCTGCGCGGCTACACAGAAATAGGAGTGAGGGGTCCACGAGCCCCAGAGGGGAAGGGTCTGAAGGTGGAGAGGTGTGCGGCGACGTCGCTCATCCTGCCTCCGTCCGCCTCATTCATTGCTCACAGTTATGTCTTATGTGTGCGGAGAATTTTGCAATTTACAAATACTTCTGTGACTGTTTTGTTGTTGCTGTTTTGGTACTGGAGATTGAACCAGGGGAATTCTGCCACCAAGATATACTCCATCCCTTTTATTTATTTATTTTTTATTTTATTTTGAAACAGGGTCTCAATAAGTGGCTGAGGGTCTTTCTAAATTGCTGAGGCTGGCCTCGAACCTGCAATCCTCCTGTCTCAGCCTCCCAAGTCCTGGGATTACAAGCGTGCACCACCACACCTGGCTCTCTATTTTCAATGTGTGGAAGAATGCATGACAGAATACCTTGGTATTGTTAGGATAAGGAAAGCATTCTTAACCATTCACAAACACATCAAAGTCAATCACCAAACTGAACATGAGAAGGAGGGAATGGGGTGGGAGTTGGGGAAGGATTAAATGAGTGCTGGGTGCATGTATGCCTCTACCAGCTTGTACCTCTTAATGATGTATGATTACAATGTACCAATTTTTAAAAATCCAAAGAGTGTATCCAGAAAGGAAAACATTGATAATACTTGATAAAGAGATTACTAAAAAACCAGAGAAAAGGCTTTTAAAAGACACCATAAACAAAGCTAAAGAAAAAACATCATAGATTGGAAAAATCATGTGGTAACTGACAAGCATACATCTACCTTGCCTACAAATCAAGGGAAAGAGAGAGAAATAAGCAGCATAGGAATGGCATAATCTAGAAGAAATCGTAGTTTAATTATATGAAAAACTGTTGAATCTTTCTGGTAACCCGGCAGAGGCGCATTCAAGTGGTGCAATCCCATCAGAAGGGGAAAGTCTCACAACACCGACTGTTGGTGCTGAGGAGAAAGAACTGTGTGTGCTGCTTCTGGGCGTGTAAGTCAATACAAACTCTCTTTACGACTGTATTTATCTTTCAATTGGCAAATAAAATTGCGTGTATCTATGGTGTACTGCACAACGCTTTGAAATATGTGTACATTGTGGAATAACTAAGTTGCACTAATTAACATATCCATCACCTCCCGCATTTAGCTTGTGTTTTGTGCTGAGAACATAAACTCTACGCTCTGGGCAATTTTCAGATACATAACACGTTGTTACTAAGGTCTCCAGGTTACACCGCGGCTCTCCTGGACTGATTCTTCCTACATAAATGACATTGTATGACCTTGCCCAACACCTCCCTGGGTCCTCCCTGGGTCTCCAGCCTCTGGAAGTCACCATTCTATGCCTTGTTTTTATGAGACCCCCTGTTTTTATTTTCCACGTACAAATGACACTGTGCATTATTTGGCTATCTGTGTCTTTCTTTCAATGTCCTCCTGGTACATTTATGTAGTTACAATGACAGAATTTCTTTCTACTGTAGACTGAATATATACAGTGTCCCCCCCCCCCAAATTCATGTGTTAAAAGCTCATTCCCCATGGTGGCACCATTAGGGGTGCTGTGGATCTTTGGGGGAAGGGGGCTTGCGGGAGGTCCTTAGGTCTTTGGGGGGGTGTCCTTGGAGGGGAGTGTGGGACCCTAGCCTCGTCCTATCTCTCTTCTTGTCTTTCGATGTACATGGTTTGCTGTGCTATACGCTCCTGACATGGTGTGTGGTCCTCCCAGAGGCCCGAAGCCATGGCGGTACCTGATCTTGGAATCATGAGCTAAATAGAGTTTCTCTCTCTTTTCTTCTCTCTCCCTCTTATTTATTTATTTATTTATTTTTGTGGTATTAGGGATTCAACTCAGGGGCATTCTACCTCCAAGCTACACTGCCAGTCCTATTTTTAATTCTTTATTTAAAACAGCCAGGCATGGTGTCACACACTTGTAATCCCAGTACTTGGGAGGCTGAGACTGGAAGATCCAGGTTCACAGCCAGCCTCAGCTACTTAGTGAGGCCCTCTGCAACTTAGTGAGACCCTGTTTCAAAAATAAAGAATAAAAAATAGGGCTGGGGGTGTAGCTTGGAGGTAGAATGCCCCTGGGTCCAAAATCCCTAGTACTGAAAAAAAAAAAAATGAAAGTTAGAGTTTTTAAGGAAAGGATAGAAGCCAAAAACAGGGCGCTGAAAGAGAGATACCACTGAAGCTCCTGGGAGGTGGGCTTTTAAACCTGACTGAGGTTCCCCGTCTACTCTTTTGTAACTGGTCAGAACTGGGTCTTGGGGGACGAAAGCCTTTTGCCCATTTCAGTCCTCGAGTTGTCATCCTGTGGGCTGGTGGGCCCTGGTCTCCTGGCGCCCACGGTCTCTCCCCTCCCCCACCTCACAGAAGGTGACACAGGTGGCCTTCTTTAATCCCTCCTGTCTTTCCAGATCTGGAGAAATTCTCCAGCAAGCCTCCCCAGGATCCCGAGGAGCCCTTTCCAGGACCAGTAGGAGTTCAAGGGCTGAACAGGAAGCTAGACTCTTGCCAGGGCCACACACTTGCTCCCATAAAGAACCTGCAAAGCTTGAGTACCACCGACCCCCACCCCCACCCCGGGTCCCCCGACTGCCATCAGGATGTATGGGGCTGGTCACCGCTGGCCAGGCCAGGAGGACGATTTGAGGTGCACTCTCCCACGGGGTGCAGCAGGAGTCTTGGGCTGATCTATCCCTGGTACCAGAAGACAGCACTGCAATGGGAGATGGGTCTTCAGGCCCATGATGAGAATCCCCTGGCGTCCCCACAGCGCCCCCTGACGTGGCTGATGGGCACTGCAGCCTGGACAGGCAACACGCAGGCACGCAGGCACGCAGCCTGCACATTCCGGCTCAGAGGGTCCCAGGCCTGGAAGTGAGGTGCCTGGCGCCATTGCTGGTTCCTGCACTCCTGTGAAGCTCCGCGTCTTGTAGGGTCCCACATGGCATCTCCACGCTCTTCCTTCGTTTTCCAATTGCTTCGAGAACCCCCTGCTCCATTCTGGGGGCTCCAGAGTGATGCAGGATAGAAGAAATAAGTAGGTAGAAAGGAGACAGACAGGAAGGGAGAGTAAAATAGAACTTTAATATAAAAAACCTGGGACTAAAGCGCTTCAGCCTCTACTCCACAAACCGGTTCTCTTTCCCAGGCCTGACGCTCCCAAATTCCTGGGAAATCTGTAAATCTTAGAGTTAAGTAAAAGGAAGTATAATTGCCCTGTGCATTGATAGCAAGACAGGTGTGATATTTTGAAAAACCTGTAATTTAGGACACTCTCCAGCTTATCTGTCAATCAGCTAATGAGGACCCCAAGAGGCCTGAGGACCCTAAGGTTGACCAGACCACCCGACCACCAGACCACCAGGAAGCACCTAGGGACTACCAGACTGAGATCATCCACCCTAGAGCCGACCAGACTACCTGACCACCATAAACCACCGAGGGGACTACCGGACTGAGATCACCCTCACTCACCTCCTCTAGCCGATCCCTCACCAAAGTCCCCTATAAGAAGACAGCCCTGAACTCCCCAAAATGCCCTTCCTTATTTTGAGATGGCCCGCATTCTCTCTTAAATGTGTATTTCTTCCTTTTTTCCATTTTCCCCAAATAAACCTCTGTCCATGTCTCTGACTGGTGTGTGCTGAAATTCTTTTCCGTCACGTTAGCCAAGGACCCTGCAGATCCTGAGTTCCTGAACTGAGGACTCACCCCAACAAGAGGACATTCCCAAGACAAGCCTGCCCCTCCCCCACCTGCTTCCTCTCCCCATCCCCCACTCACAGTCCCTCTGAGCTCCACTCCTATGTCCAGGGTTCCCCACAACCAGCCCTGCCCTCAGTCAAGTGGAGATGCCTGCACCCATTCTGCAGAGTCCGCACCCTTGAGCGGTGTATTTTTTTATTATTATTATTCATTGGATACTTTTGAGTATGGCTATTTCTTTCTTTTTTTTTTTCTTTTTTCTTTTTTATTGGTGCATTGTAATCATACATCTTTGTTAGATACAAGCTGATAAAGGCATACATGCACACATCTCTCATTTAACCCTTCTCCAATTCCTGCCCCACTCCCTCACCCTCCCTCCTTCTCAAGTTCAGTTTAGTGATTGACTTTGCTATGTTTGTGAAAGTATATCGTGTGCATTAGGGTGCCCTAATTGCTATGTTTGTGAAAGTACATCGTGTGCATTAGGGTGCCCCCCATCACCTTCAGTTAAGTCACCTTCTTTGTTCATCTAAGGTTTCTCCTTCTTCATCTAGAGTCCCTCTTATGTCCCACTTTCTCCCTAGCTTCCACATATGAGCGGCATATTTTTTGAATGAATACTGTTTTGATTAAAAGTGGGGAGACACTAAACGAGTCAGTACTGCAAAATTAGCCAAATATATCAGCTCCCTTTCTGGAAGGCAGAACACCACGACTATACACTTATCAAGCAAAGAAAATTAATTTGAATGCAGGTTTGGTGCTGGAAATTTTCTCTGGAGCCGTAGGACCATCGTGACAAATTGAAACCCTTTTCTGCAGAGTCCCCGCAGAGGTTACGGGCGGCGGGGGCTGGGTGGGTCCCTGCCTGGCATGGACCATGGACCCCCACTACTGGCCCCTCTGGGGCCATGAGCAGGACAAGCGGGTCCCTCTTGTCAGTGCCACAGACCTCCTGAAGTCGCTGATAAGCCTCCCTCACACCTGGCTCTGCCTGGCCTGGGGCGCAGCCTGGCTTTGGGGATGCCATAAAGCCACATCTGCCTCTGTGGGGAATGCAGTTCTGGCTTCTGTGAAATGGATTTATAGCCCTGCTTATCTCTGGCCACCTGGGTGCTCCTGTGACGAGACAGAGCCCAGGAATTAGGATCTGCTTCCAAGAGGACACAGCTGAGGTCTCCTGTCAGCTGGTCAGCCCCTCCTTGGAGCCACAGACCAGGGTCCCCCCATTCCAACTACTCTTCTATTGTTTTGCATATAATGCTCTGCAGTGTGTGGGCATTTTGTGTTTCAAAAAAAAAAAAAAAAACCTGAGATTCATCCTAAGCAAAGTGGATTTCTCCCTGGGTTTTTTTGTTTGTTGTTTGTTTGGCTGGTTTGGGTACTGGCTATTAAACCCAGGGGCAATCTACCTCTGAGCTACACCCCAGCCATTGTATTATATTTTTTGCAACATGGTCTCGCTAGGTTGCTGAAAGTCTCTCTTCTTGGCTAAGGCTGTCCTCAAACCTGCCATCCTCCTGTCTTAGCCTCCCAAGTACTGGGATTACAGGCGTGTGCCACCACACCTGGCTCTCCCATATTAAAGACAAGGAAGCGAAGCCTCCCGCAGGTACAGCGCCGGCTGCTGTCGGCACATGCAGGTCCTCAGCTAGCAAATATGTGGGCAGCTTCCAGACCTCGTCGACGGGACCTTTCTACGAGCGTTTCCTAAGTCATGGGAGATTCCGGAGAGCCAAGTTGCCGCGGTATGCAGATGCTTAAAAATCTACCCCTGCTAGCCGGGCGTGGTGGCTCACGCTTGTAATCCCAGCATTCGGGAGGCTAAGACCGGAGGATCCGGGTTCGAGGCCAGCCTCAGCTACCTAATGAGGCACTCCGCAACTTAGTGAGACTCGGTTTCAAAATAAAGAATGAAAAATAGGGCTGGGGGTGTAGCTCGGAGGTAGAATGCCTCTGAGTTCCATCCCCAGTACCGCAAAAAAAAAAAAAAAAAAAAAAAAAAAAAATCTACCCCTGCTCATCCACGCCACTGAACAGGAGGAGGAGGCCGGAGGCCGGAGCATTCTCAGAAGACTGAGCAACAGTACCAGCTCCATGTCCCACATGACGTCAGTGAATCTTTTTTTTTTTTTTTGGTGGCACTGGGGATTGAACCCAGGGGCATTCTACCTCCCAAAGCGACATATCTGCAGACCTATTTTATTTTCATTTTGAAACAGGGTCTTGCTAGGTTGATGAGAGTCTCATTATTTGCCGAGGCTGTCCTCCAACCTGCAATCCTCCTATCTCAGCCTCCCAGGTCCTGAGATTACAAGGAGGGTACATCCTCAGATTGAAGATGGGGCAGGCAGGGGGCTGGCGCTGTGGGCTTCCGAGGTCCTGTCCAGCGTGCCTGGCGGGTTCTTTTCCTCTGGCTGCGGCCCGGGCTCACCAGCTGAGCCCCTCCCGCGCTCCCCGGTGGCCTGGGACCCGGCAGACGGGGCTGACCACCTTTGCACAGAGGGAAAGGCGCCGCTGCCCTCTAGCGGCCACAGGCCAGAATGACGCCGGTCTGCGCCCCGCCGGCTCCAGCGAGAAGGAAGCGGTAAACCCCACATTCAACCAGCAGAGACCCTTCCGCAGGACGAGGACAGGTAGGTGGACCACAGCGGAACCACACATGGCCCTGTCTAGCTGTGCGGCAAATTTCTTAACTCTCTGCGGCCCTGCTTCTTCCCGATGATCGGGCTACGATTCAAATGACACAGCTGCTCATTCGACTCCCTCTGATCCAAATCCGGCCCCTCGCACGCCCCCTGTTCCTGCTGGACCAAGCCGGCGGCATCTCTGCCTGCACCCCCACTCCCACCCCGGCCCCAGGCCAGCCCCTTCTGCGCACAGCAGCCAGGGGGTAGCTGAGCCCCTCCACAGCTGCACGGCACCAGCCCTCTGCTCGCCAGCCCCTGGTGACTTTCCAACCCTCCAGAGCAAAAGCCAAAGGCCCCAGCCATGGCCTCTGGATCTGAGAGGACCTGAGCCCCTACCTTCCAGACCTCGCCGCCTGCCCGTCTCCCTGGCACACACCAGACTTCGCAGGACAGCTCTGCCCCTCACCTGACCTCCTTCAGATCTCCCCTGCCCCCCCAATTTCCAACTGCAGCTGTCACCCCACACCCTGTCTCCTCCCTGAACTCCATCCCTCCTCTGACCCCACTGCTATTGTATTTTGGGGGGGAGGGGGTACTAGGGATTGAACCCAGGGTCATTCTTTCTCCAACCTACACCCCCAACCCTTTGGGTATTTTTTATTTTGAAATAGAGTCTCACTGAGTTGCTGAGGGTCTCTCGCTAACCTGCTGAGGCTGGCCTCAAATCTGCAATCTTCCCGTCTCAGCCTCCCAAGTACCGGGATTTCAGGTGTACACCACCACGCCCAGTTTAGTCTATCTTTTACTATTCATTTTATCTCCAGGTTTCCTCCCTGAAGCAGAATTCCAGTTCCACAGGGACAGGGACTTGTGTGTGTAGAGACCCCTGCTGTGTCCTCTGCCCTCTATTATAGTGTGTAATTCACTGCGGGCATTTGGTAAATAGCTGTTGAATAAACGGACAAATGAGTGGATTCGTAAAAGTGAGTTAAGTGTAGGCAGGGCAGGTGTTGGCTCCCCACGTTGCTGCTCTTGGCTAAGGTAGACTTGGAAATGACTAGGAGACACCGGGCATGGTGGTGCTTGCCTGGAATCCCAGTCCCTGGGAGGCTGAGACAGAAGGATCGCAGGTTCAAGACCAACCTCAGCAAAGAGAGAGACTCTCAGCAACCTAGCAAGACCCAGTTTCAAAACAAAAACATAAAACAGGGCTGGGGGTGTAGCTCAGAGGTAGAATGGCCCTGAGTTCAATCACAAAAACAAAAGCAAACAAATAAACAAGAAGAAATGACTAGGAGGTTGTGTCCTTGGTCCCTGGGCCCAGGAGTGCCTGCGGCAACACCAGGCTGTGGGAGGCTGCGCAGGACCTGGGACTGGAAGCACCGAAGTTTTCTCAAGGGAGGCGGTGTCCAGGAAGAGGCAGTGCTGAGTACCAAAGTTGCAGGAAGGGAAGAGCAGGTGCGCAGGGAGCCAGGGAGCCCGGAACCTGCAGGGTGAGCTGGGGAATGTAGGAAGGAGTGGTGTGGGGAGGCTGTTCATTAAAGACCTTATCCCCGTGGGCCAGGCACCCCAGGACAGCGTGACGGGAGGTGTGTGACCACGCCTGTGTTCTAAAAAGCTCGCTTTGGCTGCTGAGAAGAAGGCCAGGGCAGGAGGGAGGCAGGGAGCCCTGGAAGGCTACTGCACTGGTCCAGATAGGAGACCAGAGGCTGCTGCAAGCGGGGATTGTGAAGCCATGGCCCCCGCCCACCCAAGGAGGGACGGCACGATCCCGGGTCCTGCGAGGCTGTGAGCTGCCTGAGTGGGTCAGACGCCCCCTCCCAGGTACCCAGGACGGCTGGGTCATTAGCCACTGGTGTGGTTCGAGATCACAGAAAACCTGCTTTATTCCTATTTAAAAAGCAGTCCCCGCTCCACTGCAAAGGCACCGGGTGGCACGGCCATAATAGCCAGCACGGCCATAATAGCCAGCACCGCCGTGGGCCACTTCAAGAGGAAGAGTGGTCAGAAAAAGGAGGCGAGAGCCGCTGGGGCACCTTTCCTGGCATGCACCCCAATACATGCCGTGGGCCAAGAGGAGGACCCCGAAACACACTCCCAAATATGCAGCCGCCCGGGTCAGACGAAGGATGGGAAGGCGTTCAGCCTAAAACCACCGGGAAGAGCTGCAGCAGGCAGAAGGCACAGGGCTTGCCTCTGTGGCACCCTGAGGGGCCTCACCCCCTCTTAGCTGTGTTCTGGCTGGAATCAGAAGAAGAATGGCGTGCGCAGGAAGCCACAGGAAGCAGGACCCCGCCCCCCTCCGGGGACAGCTGTCGGACAACAGAATTGGCCGGCCTGGCCAGGGGGTGAGCTCCCCAGCCCAGAAGTAATGAGCAAGAGACACGCTCTCACCCCTTGGGAAGAAAACCGAGGCTGTTTCTGCACTGGGGGTTGTGCACATGGGGACCCTTGGGCATTTCCAATCTGCAAATTCCCAAGGCAGCAATCCGCCTTCCACGGCTGCCTGGAGCACAAGGAAGAGCTGGTCTCTGAGAGCCGCGAGGCTCCTGGCGCCTGCGCACTCGGCCGCTCTACAGACCCGAAAGCAGAAAGCGGAGGCCAGGGCAGTGCGGACTGCGCAGGCGCGCTGCTCCCTCGTGTCCTGCGGAGCCCGGGCCACTCCGCTCAGGACCCCTGGCGCCCAGGACCCTGCGGCGCTGCTCCCTTGGCTTCTGCGCTTGAGGTTTTAAAAGGTTGGTCCAAGAGCCCCGTGTGGTGGACCATGCCTGTAATCCCAGTACTTGGGAGGCTGAGACAAGAGGATCGCAGGTTTCAGGACAGCCTCAGCAAATAATGAAACTCATCAACCTAGCCAGACTCTGTTTCCAAATAAAAATAAAATAGGGCCGCTGGGGGGGGTGTAACTCAGGTTCAATCAAGCTGGGTTCAATCCCCAGTACAAATAAACAAACAAACAAACAAACAAATATATATATATATATCCAAACCAGGTGTGATGGCACTCACTTGTAATCCCAGCACTTGGGAGGCTGAGTCAGGAGGATTACAGGTTTGAGGACAGCCTCGACCATTGAGTGCGGCTCTTGGCAACTTAGTGAGACCTTGTTTCCAAGAAAATAAAATAGGGCTGAGAGTAGAGCTTGAAGATAGAATGCCCTTGGGTTCAATCCCCAGCACTAAAAGAAAATTAAAAAAAAAAAAAGGTTGATGCATTCCCTCTGTCTTCTCCACAGTGTGATGGAGGGCAGTGACAGGGTTTTGCTCCAGTGTAGACAGAGTGGTTGGGGTCAGACGGGGCCTTTGGGGGTCGGGGGGCTCGGGCCAGAGGAGCCCACCTCCCTCAACTAGAAGCAGGGCTGGCAGGTACTGCACACGCCACACTGCCATGATTAAATGAGGGACTTCTACCAAGCTCCAGACCCCAGGCAGCCGGGCCTGGCACCCTGTAGCACCCCCGCTTCCTCCTGGGGGCGACCCCACAGCCTCCAGCTTGGATCCCGCCTCTCTCCGGGGGCTTGGGGACTCTGCAAACTCATTTCCTGTCACCAGGCGGCCACCGCCTCCTCTTCCCCAGCCCCGCTTTCCCTCGGCTCTTGATGAACCAATAATCTTGAAAATCTGAAAATAAAATGTCTACGGCTCCCCCAGCCTGCTCAGGCAAAGCGGCTTTGCAGACATCATAAAACGTCAAATTAGATGGAAAATGGCCCCAGGTCCCTGTAAAGGAAAATTACTCTTTTTTTTTTTATAAGAGGGGGAAAAATGACCCATATAATCGCAACAAACAATGTTGGGCTCGTCCTTTTATTAGCCCGGCTCACATGGCAAGAAGTATTTGCTCATTCCGCTGCCCCGGCCTCGGCCAAGGTTTTTACAACCTTTCGCGTTGCACGTTTTTTGTAGCACTGTAATGTGAAAACGAGGCTCTGCCCTGGCTTTGGTTCCTGTTCAAAGGGGACTTGTGGTCTCTCCCAAAGCCCTGGCTGGCGCTTGGTGTGGGCCAGTGAACGACCTGCCCTGCTGTGTGACTTCAGGCTGGCCACCTAACCTCTCTGGGCTGCATTGTCTTCTTCCATGAAAGGAGAAGGCTTTCACCCCAAACGGATCCCAGCCCTCTGATCACCATGCGGGGGCCTCAGTTTCCCTTTTTGGACAATGGGCGTGGTGTCATCCACTTCACTGGGAGTCGGATAACAACCTCTTGATGTTAGCTAAAAAACAGTGCCTTCAGACAAACAACATAAGAATTCTCTGATCACTTGCGAACATTAGTCAGTAAACAAGCTCTGCAAGGTCATTCGGATATAGTTACTAATCAACCTATGTCCTCCCTCAACACACAGATATAGAAAACAAAAGAGATTTAGGTCTACAATCATATCTATGGGTAAAAAAGGCTATAAGAATGTGGGTATCTGGTACCCTTTTATAGGGTCTAAGCACAGACAGCCTTTACCAACTCCCACAGGGTCTCCCTAGAGCTTCACAGAACACATTAATAAAGACAGACTATAGTTGACAAAAACAACAGGTGGTTTACAAAAAAACTCCCTAGCTCAGACCAATGTACACAGGCCTATTCCTCGTTAATCTTTAACACTGCTTTGTACCAGAGTCAAAATAAAATCATTATCTACTGATGTAAAAACCTTTAGAAAAACAAAACAAGTTTGCTATCGTCAAACTGTCAGATGACCTGTCCATAAACTTCCCTGTTCCATGTGCTTCTCTGCTGTATGAAAAGTATAAAACCAGCTGCTTGTGAACAATAAAGTAGATACGCTTCATCACTACATTTGGTGTGCGTATTCTCACGACCTCGTCTCCTTCCCCACCTGTCGACGGACCCCCGACTCCTGCTAGGTCTGGACCCCGGCAACTGGGAGGCTTTGAGGCTTCTGTGAGATTGTGCCGTTGGGAACTCTCAGAAGCCGGGGTCCGCGCTGGGGTCTCAAGGGCGGGGGCTTGCTCCCTTCTTACCCAGCTAGTGAGATGAGGGAGGGATTTGGGGAGTAAATGCTAGAGCCCGAAGGGTAAGAAAAGACAAGAGGGTGACGTGAATTAAGGAAGACCAACAGAGGGCAACTTGGAGAAGAACTCAGAGCAGGATTAATGTGGGGGTGCTGGGCTGGGTACCTTACCTGGGGCCAGTACAGGCACAAAGCCGCTCACTCGGAGACTAGTATTCCTGCTTGGCAAGGAAAGCCTCTACGCAGAAGCCACAGTGCGGGTGTATTCTGCACCCCAGGGAGGCAGAGCAGGTGCTCAGCCCCGCCTGGAGCTCTCTGCAGCAAGAGGGGACAGTCCTATCCCCAGCTCCTAGGACAGGCCCGCGTATTCCTAAAATCTCTGTGCCCGAGAATCTGGACGCGATGGAAGGCAGGAAGGAACCGTTTTTTAAATGAAAAGGGTTTTGTTTTACATAAAACACCTGTTTTATGAGACAGTCCCATGGATGAGCTCAGAGAACATTAAAAACACCTGAATCCCGATCCACAGACCCAGTCAAATCCACTTCCAGAGGGATCGCGGTGCACGTTACATTTTTGCAAGTTCTTTTTTTTTTTTTTTTTTTTTTGCGGTACTGGGGATTGAACTCAGGGGCATTCTACCTCAGAACTATACCCCCAGCCCTATTTTTTATTCTTTATTTTGAAACCGAGTCTCACTAAGTCGGAGTGCCTCACTAGGTAGCTGAGGCTGGCTGTGAACCTCCGAATGCTGGGATTACAAGCGTGCACCACCACGCCCGGCTGCAAGTTCTTCTGAGATCAGTTACCAGGAGAACAATAAAATCCCTGTGAGCCTGGCTTTGTTCTAAAAGGAGACCAGTCCCCTGTCGCTGGACGCTTAGGTTACTCTCGATTCTTTGTGATGATTTAGAAAGCTGATTTGGACTAAGCCTCATACTAAAGTCCTCTTTAGTAAGAACCCTTTAAATGCAGGTCTTGTGGCAGGAGGGACAGAAGGCCTCAGCTTCCAGGAGATCAGAGCCAGCCAGGCATGGTGGTAGACGATTGTAATCCCAGCACTTGGGAGGCTGAGACAGGAGGATCCCAAGTTGGCGGCCAGTCTTAGCTACTTTTGCCCTCCGCAACTCAGGGAGACCTTGTTTCAAAACAAAGAATATAAAATTAAAAATGGGGCTAGGGGTGTAGTTCAGAGGTACAATGCCCCTGGGATTAATCCCCAGTACCGCAAATTTAAAAAAAAAATAAAAAGAGATCAGAACTATTTAACACCTCCAGCTAGAAACGTGGGGTGCTGAGGCAGAGAAACAATCGATGAGCAAATAGGATATTAAAGATACCCTCGGGCCACGGACAGATGAAAGGGAGCTGCAGGCCACGCCCAGCCGGCATCAAACAAGAGAGGTGGTGGCGGAGGCGGAGCCTGCGGGGACAGGGGCGGAGTCTGGCGCAGGCCGGGGCTGCCTGGCCCGGTGTTGAGGGGTCCCCCGCGCATGCGGGTCCAAGCCTCCTGCGCTCCAGTGGGGATTCTGCTGAGCTCTGGCGAGTGTTCTGCGTGTGTCCTGCCGGCCTGGCCTGCAGGGACTCCAGGACCAGGGCCGCAATCCGTCATTTCTCTGTCACCAAGCGCCCCGCGTCAGGCCTGCACAGGCCAGCCACAGTGTATGAGCAAGGAGCAAGTGGTCCCAGGAGACGTGGGGGAGGCTCCGCTAGGTGCCCAGTGGGACACGGTCCCGTGAGAAGGACGTTCTCTGGCTGGTGTTCATTGACCTGGGGAACTGACAAGACTGGATTCTTTCTCTGTCGCTGGTTTTTGTCTCCAATAAGTTATTTAACGGTTAAATATCCAAGCCCCTCAGATATCCAGTTTGTTTGTTTGTTTTTGTGTGTGTGGTACTGGGGATTGTACCCAGGGGCATTCTACATCTGAGCTACACCCCCAGCTCTATTTTTTATTCTTTATTTTGAAACAGGGTCTCACTAAGTTGCAGAGAGCCTCACTAAGTAGCTGAGGCTGGCCGCGAACCTGGCTCCTCCTGTCTCAGCCTCCCAAGTACTGGGATTATAAGCATGCACCACCACGCCCGGCTTAGATATCCAGTGTCTTGTGGGTACGTTGAAAAATAAAAAGGGGCTGCTGGAAGTGATGAAGATACCCATGTGACATTTGATGCAGTGATTATACCTAAGAAAGAAAAGGAAGCCGGGCGTGGTGTCGCGCACCTGTCATCCCAGCACTCGGGAGGCTGAGACCGGAGGATCTCAGGTTCGAGGCCAGCCTCAGCAACTTAGCAAGAATCTGTTTCAGAATAATAAAATAGGGCTAGGGGTGTAGCTCGGAGGTAGAATGCTCCTGAGTTCAATCCCCAGTACCGCAAAAAAAAAAAAAGAAAAGAAAAAAGAAAACGTTGCTGGCAGAGATGAAGAATCCAGTTCCAGGCAGCACCGGCCACACGGGAGCGACTGAGCCGCGCTCCTGGTAAAGGGGACACTGCCTGGAGTGGAATAAGCCAGGTCCCCGTGAGTGTTTCTGCACAGGGCTCTGGGAGCGAGCTGCGTGGGCTCTGCCCCAGCCAACAAGAGGGAGATAGAAGCTGCAAATCCCAGCCAGCGAGAATCAGAAACAGAGCAAGGTAGGGTGCAGGGCCGCTAACCCCAGATGAAGGCTTGATTTTATTATCTGCACTTTAAACTCCTTAAGCCGATAATGAATGCCCTGTCGTGAATCTTTTAGTTGGAACATAGAGAAGCATGCCATTTTTATTAGTAAGACTAAGCTCCTCTGGGTACTACACCAAGTAAGCATCAGCGAGTCTTTAAAGAGGTCAGCCGCTGGTCAGCGGGTCGGGGAGCTGGCCAGGCTCAGCCTGGCCCTCCTGCTCACAGGTGGCATAGAGAGGTGTTCCGGAAGGGGCTGGGCCCTGCTCTCTTCCCCCTCGCCAGGTGAGACTTGGCCATTCCCAGCCCTGGGCAAATCCATCCATTAGAACTCTCCGAGGAGAGTTCACACGGGACTCGGGACTGCAGGAGACCCCATCCTGGCACCCCTGTGCTCCCGGCCTCCCGGCTCCCTCGTTTCTCATCAGACACTGCGCGTTACCAGCCTTGCACGGGGAGAGGGAGACAGCCTGGGTGACCACCACTGGGGAGACCCAGGGGGAGAGGAGGGGAATGGCGGACATAGCCTGCGGGTATAGCAACGGAGCAAATCTTAAGACCCCACACAGGCTGGGAAGGAAGGAGAAGAAGGGAGGGAGGGAGGGAGGGAGGAAGGAAGGAAAGAAAGAAAGAAGGAAGGAAGGAAGGAGAAGGGAAAGAGGAAGGGAGGAAGGAAGGAAAGAAGGAAGGAAGGAGAAGGGAAAAAGGAAACGAGGAAGGAAGGAGAGAAAGAAAGAAGGAAGGGAGGGAGGGAGGGAGGAAGGAAGGAAGGAAGGAGAAGGGAAAGAGGAAGGGAGGGAGGGAGAAGGAAGGAAGGATAAGGGAAAGAGGGAGGGAGAAAGAGGAAGGGAGGGAGGAAGGGAGGGAGATGGGAAAGATGGAGGGAGGTAGGGAGGGAGGAAGGAAAAGAGGGGAAGGGAAGGAGGGAGGGAGGAAGAAGGAAGGAAGGGGAAGGAAAGGAGGGAGAGAGGAAGGAAACCACATAGATGACCCAGTCGAAGCCCAGTATATCTTACAAGAACTAAAATGTCCTGTGTGCAGAGCAGCACGTGTTCTGCATAAGAACACACGTATCGTGACTCTAGAATGGATACGGGGTGTGGGACTCGGGAAGAAATCAATGAAATACAGCTCATCCAGCCCGACGAGGACAAAGTGTCAGGAAATAAGGACAAGGTCATCTCAGGCTCGGCATCTGAGGTCCCATAAGAAAGAAAAAATAAGGAACACACACACACACACACACACACACACACACACACACACACACACACACACACCACGCCCTAGCCTAAAACCAGCCCTTCTTCATTGATTCCAATGAGTCACTTCTTCCTTGTCCAGCTTTGGCCATGCAGTTCCCTCTCCTCAAATGCTGTTCCTGCCCCTTGAGCCACTCACCTGTGGTTCAGGTCTCCGCTCCCTCCCACACCTGCCCCGCCCAGGTGCTCTGTGGCTGCCCGTCGGAGCCGTCATGGTGGAGATCACAGGCTGGGGGCTCACACAGCAACAGGGAAGGCATGCGGCTGGGCTTCGGGTGAGACCGGCCTTCTCAGCCTGTGGACTGTCACCTTCTCACTGTATCCTCGCTTGGTCCTTCCTGTGTGTGTGTGTGTGTGTGGAGAGAGAGAGAGAGAGAGAGAGAGAGAGAGAGAGAGAGCGAGAGAGCGCTCTGGTCTCTCCCTCCAGTCGGGACACAGGCCCTACAGGATTAGGACCCACCCTTACAACCTCATTGAACTTCATTTACCTGCTTGAAGGTCCACTCTCGAAACGCAGCTACACTAGGGTCCAGGGCTCACCCCAGGAGCTGGGGACACCATTCAGCTCGCAGCACCAGGCCCTGCCTGGACTCCTTCTAGAGTTTCTTATGACAAGTCCGTGCTCTGAGCACACTGAAGGCAGGACTCACTCACCACCCGAGACCTCCTCACCCGCTCTACCTCTCCCTGCTCCCACCAGGCCACAAGTCACAGCCCCTCTGACCTTTCCATTGGCAAACTCAGAGGCCCCTCCCAGTCCACGGCCCTGGGACTTGACCATCAGAATCTGCCCTGCCTGCCTTCTGTGGCTCAGCCTCTGTTTTCTCCCCTTAGCTCTGTGCTCACTGACCCCAGCAAGGGCCTCTCACTCCTGCCTCCAGTTTAGGCCCAGGAACCCAGTCTCCTCTCTCTCTCTCTCTCTCTCTCTCTCTCTCTCTCTCTCTCTCTCTCTCTTTCTTTCTCTGTGTCTCTCTGTCTCTGTCTGTCTCTGTCTGTCTCTTTCTCTCTCTCTCTCTCTCTTTCTCTGTGTGTGTCTCTCTGTCTCTCTGTCTCTGTCTCTCTGTCTCTGTCTCTCTGTCTCTGTCTCTGTCCCTGTCTCCCTCTCTCTCTCCATGGTACCTGGTTGGACTCTCCACACCATGGTTTCTCTTTCCACTGACCCGCTGGCTGTGTGGATGCCACACGCCCCTTCAGCTCGTTAGACCTGGAACAAATTCACCTTCTCGCTCCTCCAAGCCTACTTCTCTTCTCTGCATTAGAGTCCTGGGAGTCATCTGGCTCCTTCTTCAGCTCCTCCTCCATTGAACAGCCACCAGGTCATCACCCTCCATCCTGATGCTTGTCCTTGGTGCTCGTCACAGCTCCATTGAACAGTCACCAGTGTCACCTCCCAGCCTCGTGTTTGACTTTGGTGTTTCTATCTCAACCCTATTGAACCAGCTACCAAGTTGTCACCCTCCTGTCCTGGTGCTTGTCTTTGGTGTTCTTGTCCTAACTCCACTGAATAGTCGCCAAGTTGTCACCCTCCCCTCTTTGTGCTCATCTTTAGTGTTCTTGTCACAACTCCATTGAACAGCCACCAAATGGCCATCCTCCAATCCTGTTCTTTATTTTTTAAATACCATTAAACCGCTATCAAGTGACCACCCTCCCCTCCTACTGCTTGTCTTTGGCGTTATTCCAGCCCCGTTGAATAGCGACTAAGTTGTCACCTCAGATCCTTGTGCTTGTCTCAATTCTTCCCAGGATGATGATCAGTTCAGTGCGCAGAGTTCCAAGATATAGGAGCTCTAGCGTGGAGAGAGGGGCCGATCTGGAGACCTACATGCGAAGGTGCTAGTGAGAGGAACAGCACTAAGACAGTTCTCAGGGTGCTTGGGTAGACCAAAAGGAAGTGCTCCTCTTGGCTGTTCATGGGTCTGTCCCCTGATGTACCAGATAGGATCGTGGTAGTAAATACAGTCTCAAACCATCTATTTATCTATTTATTTAAATAGGAGCCTCCACTACAAAGATGTAGGCAAGGTCTGGTTACCCAAAGGATGTGCAGAACCCAGGGGTAACAGCAGGGAGAGCTGTTACTGCTCCCTGGGCCTGAAGAACAGTCATGGGAGTGGCCCCTGGTCACAAAGCAGGAGCTAGGGGTGGGCAGCAGACAGGGGTGTGGGGGCGCCAGCAGAGGGGGGCAGCGGGCTCATAGCAGCTGCCTGTTTTAATACGGGTTTTATAGATTTGGTAAGGCCAACAGAGAAGGAATTGGTTGCCTTGCAAGGAGAGTTGTGTTCACTAATACCAAAAGGAAGGGGTATAAGAATACAATGGAGGGCCGCACAGAGAAACCCTGGGGTCAGTCAGGAAGCGAGGGAGAGGGGGAACTGTGCAAACAGCCTTTATGTGGTTTCTATGGGAAAACGCATAGAAACTGGCTCGTTAGGATGATCTAGCAGGCTCCAGGACGTACGACTGTCCCTGGTTGTCTGGTATCTGGCCCTGGGGTGATCAAGGCAGGAGCATAGGTGCAGAGCGTGAGAGCCCTCTACAAGATGTGCTAGAGGTGTAGGCTCTGCTTCTGTTGCCTGGCATTTGAAGAGTTTGCCCAGCGAGTCATTCACTGTAGTGGATGGTGTTGATGTTAATCGATTGATTAGAAGTCTCTCGCATGAATGACAATGGAGTCATAATGATTTTATAGAAAATTATTATTATTAGAGAAACAAGACAGCAGAGGGGGCTGGGGAGGAGAGAGAACAACACTAAGACTGTTGTCAGGGTACTCGGTAGACCAAAAGGAAGTGTTCATCTTGGTTGTTCATGGATCTGTCCCTTGATGTACCAGATAGGATTGGGGTATCTCTCCTATCTCTCCTACCTGTCCTTCCACCAGTGTCTTGCTTTTATTGAGAGTTTTAACCAAAACATTGTAATCACAGAAGACAGCAAAGCAGTCAGTGGGGTGAGTCGGGGAAAAACATCAAGGTAGTCACGGATGAAGCCGGGCATGGTGGCGCACGCTTGTAATCCCAGCATCCGGGAGGCTGAGACCGGAGGATCCGGGTTCGCGGCCAACCTCAGCTACCTAGTGAGGCACTCTGCAACTTAATGAGACTCGGTTTCAAAATAAAGAATAAAAAATAGGGCTTGGGGGTAAGTCTCATTTGGTCCTTGGAGATGTATCTGCATGCAGAAATCTCCACTTGGGTGGGCAATTTGTGCCCCTCCCAAGCTGGACTGAGGTGACCTCAAAGCTAATGACTAACAATGCTTCCCACGGTTCCCTGTCCCTGGGAACTGGTCACACCTGAGAGGGGTGGTCCTTCCAGGACTGATGAGCTCAAAGCATCCGACAAGGTCAAAGCATCCGACAAGGTCAAAGCATCTGAAGACATGGTTGATACGTATTACAGTGTGGGTGTAGAATGTCCCTTGGCAAGCTCATGTATTGATGTTCAGAGGTGATGGAGTTGAATCATGAGGGCTCTGATGTCATCAGTGGTGAGTCCACTGTAATGGACTTACTGGGCGGTAACCTAGGTGACTGCATGTGTCCAGGGGCCTCCTTCTCAGCAGCTCTCTCTGCTGCTGGCCCCCGCGATCTGAGAGCAGCTTTCTCTCTCTCTCTCTCTCTCTCTCTCTCTCTCTCTCTCTCTCTCTCTCTCTCTCTCTCTCTCTCTCCTCCCCCCGCCACACCCTGAGTTCTGCAAACCTCACTGGCCTAACATGGACTGAACCCCTAAAGTCTCCACAACTGCACACAAATAAATCTTCCTTTCTCTAAGTTGTGCTCACCTGGTTTTGGGGGTCCCAACAGTGGGGATGCTCACTGAAACAACACGCCACCCAGAAAAGGAGTCAATACTCGCCCCCCCACAGTCCTCCACCCTGGGTCTCCTGCTGATGTCACCCAACTGGACAGCAGAGGGCAAGGTTAGTTCTGTGGGACGGGCAGACTCCCGTTCCCACAGCAGGGAAGGAATGGGTGGGAAGATGGAGGCAGTCAACACTCAGCTGAGCTCCTGCGCCAGCAAGCCCTCTTTCTCCATTTTAAAATCTCCAGTAAGTGCTTGTTCAATGTGCGATACAGTCGGTCCAGGAGAAATCCAGAGGGTTTGCTGAAACACTTCCTGCCTGGGTTTCCCGGGATGTGGTAGGTCCTTTTCAGGGAACGCAGGGCAAATGGATGAGCCCAAGCAAAGCGATGGGGATGAACACGGCTTGCTTGGCAAGCTGTGGGTTTTGTGATGGCTCCGGATTACGAAACTCCTGGGGAGGAAGGTGGCTGGCAGGTCCTGAGGCTCGGGGACAGTCTCTGTCCTTAGTCATTCACTCTGTACTGGGCCTTACCAGCAAAGCAGTGCCTTGCGGGCATGACATGACTGCTTCTGGGGGGACTGTCACAGTGCAGCTGCTCAGGAGGGGTGCTCACGGCCATCGTGACTGTTTGTATGACAGTTGACGTCACCTGGCCTCTTCCCCGGGCCCTGGGGAGCCTCACGCAGGAGAAAGAATTCGATAGGACTTTGCAAACCGGAGAACTGGCACAACCCGAGGCATAACAAGGACATTGGGCTCAGAAACATCTCTTGCAGGCAAAAGTCTGGTGTTAGGACAGGGGAGCCAGGCGCGAGGCCAGGCCCAATGCCTCTGGCACTCTGGGACCAGACAATAGCCGACATGTTTGGGGCTCGCCCGCCCTGTCCATCAAATGATCCACTGAGACGAGGGAGAACGCCAGGGTCCGCTCCCCATCTGCGATCAGCCTCGCTCCACACCCAGTTTCCTGGAAAAGGGAAAAATAGCCCTCGGGGGGCTAAAGAATCCAACACCCTTGAATGCCCCCGGCTGAGTCAGACGCCTGCGTGGCCTTTATCACTGTGTGTAGCGGCTGCCAAAGGCCGACCTAAGCCCCGCTCAGGAAATTCTTGGCTCGGCTTGTGAGCAGCCTGTCTCTCTCATGGAATTCATTTCAGCCTATACGATGCGAAAGCCATGCAAACAGAGACACATAAAACAGCGCTCCGAGCTTTTGCGTGGTAATAAATAACCGACCGCACTCGATTGGTGCACAATCCGCGTCTGCCCCTCGGCGGGGAGGCAGAAGCCGGCCCTCATGGGAGCTGGAAGGCTAAGGGACTCCCGGACCCCTGAGCCTCACCAACAAAGCTCCTTCCCTCTTTCTAGACTTTTTTTTTGGTACTGGGGATTGAACTCAGGGGCATTCTATCTCCGAGCTATACCCCCAGCCCGTTTTTTTATTCTTTATTTTGAAACCGAGTCTCACTAAGTTGTGGAGTGCCTCACTAGGTAGCTGAGGCTGGCCGCGAACCCGGATCCTCCGGTCTCGGCCTCCCAAATGCTGGGATTACAAGTATGCGCCACCACGCCCAGCTTCTTTCTAGACCTGATGCCTCTTTCCGTGTGGGTTGTGGATTTCCAGGCTCGGGCTTTGTCCCTTATCAATGGGGTAGCCAAGGTGTAGATGACTTGTAGGGCTGTGGGGTTCCAGGCAGGACTCATCCTCAGGTCCCTGCAAACCCCTCGGGAGGGGACATCTGAGATCACTGTGTCCTGGGCTACTGCCTGCCAATCCTGGGAAGAGATGCAGAGCGTCCGTCCCATCCAGTAGAAGGAGCGAAGAGGTTTCAAAGGACGTGGTCAAGGTCACACAGCATGCTCACGGAAGGATCCAGACTTTGACATCAGACCAGGGGGAACAACGAGGCAGAGATGTGGGGTCAGAAAGATCAGGGTCAAGCCGGGTGTGGTGGCGCACGCTTGGCGCTTGTAATCCCAGCATTCGGGAGGCTGAGACCGGAGGATCTTGGTTTGAGGCCAGCCTCAGCTACCTAGTGAGGCACTCCGCAACTTAGTGAGACCCAGTTTCAAAATAAAGAATAAAAAATAGGGCTGGGGGTACAACTCGGAGGTAGAATGCCCCTGAGTTCAATCCCCAGTACTGCAAACAAACAAACAAACAAACAAACAAAGTCCAGGGTCAGAGCCCAGATTCTGCGAGGTCCCTGCTTTCTGGCCTTAAGCAAGTTATCTCAGCTCTCTGCTCAGTCTCCTTGCAAAGGTGAGACAAGAGGAGAGCTCTCTTGCGAGAACTCAGGGAGGATTAAAGGAGGAAATGTTTGATCCCTGTAAGCACGATGCCAGCATCTTGCGCGTGCCCAACACACAGTAGCTATGGTTATTAAGAATCCAGAGTAAGCCGGCTGTGTCGCTGCATGTCTGTAATCCCAGTACTTGGCAGGCTGTGACAGAACGATCACAGGTTTGAGGCCAGCCTCAGCAACTTAGCAAGGTTCTTCAGCAACTTAGTAAGACCCTATTTTTTAAAAAAGGGGGAAGCCGGGCATGGTGGCGCATGCTTGTAATCCCAGCATTCGGGAGGCTGAGACCGGAGGATCCGGGTTCGCAGCCAGCCTCAGCTACCTAGTGAGGCACTCCATAACTTAGTGAGACCCGGTTTCAAAATAAAGAATAAAAAATAGGGCTGGGGGTATAGCTCGGAGGTAGAATGCCCCTGAGTTCAATCCCCAGTACCACACACACACAAAAAAGGGGGAGAGCTGGGGGTGTGGCTCAGAGGTAGAATGTCTCTGGATTCTACCTAAATAAATAAAGTTAGAGTTTTCCCTGGGCGAGAAGGAGGATTTACAAGAAGGGTTTACGCATGAGCAGTTTACTGAGTGCATAAAGCGGGGAAGGGGGGACAGGAAAGGAGCAGTGTGTGAATGCTCAGGCCTGTCAAACTGCTTCAACAAAACACCTCAGACTGGGCGCCTTATAAACTGGGTACTTATCTCTTACGGTGCTGGAGGCTGGAGGTTCGGGATTAAGGCAAGGGGCAGAGTCCCTGCCTGGTGAGGCCACTTCCTGGTCACAGGTGTCACCCTCTTGCCAGGTCCTTGCTGGTGGACCAGGCAGTGCAGCTCTTGGGACCTCTCTCATCCCATTCCTGAGAGCCCCACCCTTGTGACTTGATAATCTCCACAGGCCCCACCCAAGGGCCCCACCCTCCTAGCCCGACAACCACTGAAGTCCCCACCCCAAATACCTGATGAGGCTTCAACAGGAACTTTGGGGGGGAGGGAAGACTGAGTCAGGTCGTAGAAGTTACCTCAGGTGCTGCTACGGTAACTTCTATGATATAAAGATTAGTATAGCCCGGCGTGGTGGCGCACGCTTGTAATCCCAGCATTCAGGAGGCTGAGACTGGAGGATCCAGGTTCGTGGCCAGCCTCAGCTACCTAGTGAGGCACTCCGAAACTTAGTGAGACTCGGTTTCAAAATAAAGAATAAAAAATAGGGCTGGGGGTGTAGCTCGGAGGTAGAATGCCCCTGGGTTCAATCCCCAGTACCGCATAAAAAAAAATAAAGAATAGTATAAGCAGATTATAATAAGGTATATAAAACAGATTAAATAAATGAGCAGTAGAATATGTAGACTTACGGGAAAGTCTACTGTGGTATTATATTCAGGTGGGGTCTGATCAGGAAAGCAGAAACTGCCCTCGGTACTTGAGATAGGAGTTCTTATCCAGAAACTAGAGGTTTCCCTGGGTGTGGTGGTGTGCACATGTAATCCCAGTACTTGGGAGGCTGAGACAGGAGAACTGCAGGTTTGAGGCCAGCCTTAGCAACATAGTGAGACTGTCAGCAACCTAGTGAGACCCTATTTCAAAATGAAAAATAAAATTGGGCTAGGGGTGTAACTCAGAGGTAGAATGCTCCTGGGCTTAATCCAAAGGAAGGAACGAAGAAAGGATGGACAGACCTGGGTATCACCACACCCACCCTATTTTATTCTTTATTTTAAAACAGGGTCTCACTAAGTTGTGGAGGGCCTCACTAAATTGCTGAGGCTGGACATGAACCTTTGATCCTCCTGTCCCAAGAACTGGGATTACAAGCGTGTGCCACCACGCCTGGCTCTGTGTGTCTATCTCTCTGTTTAGGAAGATTATCCAACCTTCAAAAGAAAGGAAATTCTGACACAAGCTACAACCTGGATGGAACTGGAAGACTTTGTGCGGAGTGAAATAAGCCAGTCACAAAAGGATGACTACTGGATGATTCCAGAGTCATCGATTCTCAGACATAGCAAGTAGAATGGTAGTTACCAGCGGATGGGAGGGGGAGTTCTTGTTTGATGGGTACCTTGCCCCAGGTAGGGAAGATGTCAAGGTTCTGGGGATGAATGGTGCTGCTGGCTGCAAAACAGTGTCAACGAAATTAATGGCACAGAACTATAGACGCTGAAATCGCCAAAGAGGTCAGTGCCATGTGAGATATATTTTATAACAATAAAAAACACAAAAGGCACAAATCACAAACATATGCATAAACGAACTTATAGAAATAGACTTCTACATGGAAATTTAATGCCTATATGAAACAGAGCACCACACACACACACACACACACACACACACACACACACACACACACACACACAAATTAAAAGACAAAAGGCCAGCCTGAGAAAAGACATTAACAACCTTTAGAACAGGCAACATCTTCAAATGCTTTTAAACCAATATGAAGAAACAATGCAGTAGAAAATAAATGGGCATAATATAGAAACAATTCACAGAATAGAAAAATACAAACGGTCCATAAACACTTAAGAAGAGTCTTATTCACACTAGAATGGTAGACATGCCAGATGGAACAATGGTGACACCGATGACTGTCACCAGACCAGCAAACAACGTTAAAGTCAGCTAACACTGACATCTGAGAGATGTGGGTGGGTGAGTGGGACCCCCAGATAATGCCAGAAGTACAGGCTGATGCAACTTCTTAGGAGTAATCCAGCAATATTTAGTAAAATCAAAAATGTGCACAGTTTGGAGACAGTTGCAATATACATAACTGATGAAGAACTTGCACCAAAAAATAAATGCGGAATGCTTTCAGCAGTGCCCAGGGAACCACCCCCACATCCCTCAAGAAGCCACCAGAAAGAAAACCATGAAGTCCCTCCGTTGCCCGTTCAATGGCCTCTTCAGGTGGGAGGAGACAAAAACATACGTACAGACAGCTTAGGCTGACTTTTCATGGTGGGTTTCCAATTGCTTGTGAAATTATGAAAAACAATTGAAGGGTAGATGATAGTGTCGAAGTCCATTTGGGATGCTATAGAAAAATAGCTGAAACTGGTAATTCACAAATAGTAGAAATGTATTTCCCTCCTCTAGGAGATCCAAGAACAAGGTTCTGCATCTTGTGAGGGCCTGTTTCCTGCTTCCAAGATGGCGCCTTGCTGCTGTGTCCTCATATGGAAAAAGGCAGAAAGGCAATAGGAGCAAATGCTGTGCCCTTAAATCATAGAAGAGCTCTCAGTGGGCCAACCCACTGCCTCGGGCCCTTTTATAAGGGCTCTAAACCCACCCATGAAGGCTCCACTCCCATGATGGAATCACCAACTTATGACCCATATCTAAATACATTAGAGATTAAGTTTCAATATAAAAATATCGAGAGACATTCAGATCATGATAGATGGATAGATAGATAGATAGATAGATAGATAGATAGATAAAATCAATTAAAAAGACAGATAAGTGGGCCATGCATGGACCAATAACAAAAGTTTGTTGTGAGTCAAGAATTATGAATAGTTTAGTTCTGTACGCTAATCACAGAAGAAAGAGAGGAAAGAGGGAGGGAGGGAAGGAGATGTGTATCCTTTATGACCCAGCAGTTGTACTCCTGAGTCTGTATGCTAGAGAAACCTTTCCACAAGAAAACACAAAGATGTTCATTGAAGCATTACGTATAATATCAAAGCCTTGAAAGCAACATGTGTACCCATTGATAGAAAATAGGAAGACCAGTGGTAGTGTGTTCATACAACTGAATACTAAATAGCAGCTAGAATCGCCACATCTGTTTGGATCAAGCTTAGACAGGTTACACAAAAATATTTCCAGCACAATTAGCCGGGCGTGGTGGCGCACACTTGTAATCTCAGTACCTGGGAGGCTGAGGCAGGAGGATCGCAGGTTCGCGGCCAGCCTCAGCTACTTAGTGAGGCTGTCTGCAACCTAGTGAGACCCTGTTTCAAAATAAAGAATAAAAAATGGAGCTGGGGGTGTAGCTCAGAGGTAGAATGCCCCTAGGTTCAATCTCCAGTACCGCAAAAACAAAAACAAAACCACAAGGAAAATATTTCTAGCATGAAATCTATAAAATTTGAAGCCCACAAAACAACAGTAGGCATTGCTTATGAATATCCGCAGGCACCATAGCAATATGGAAACCTAGATAAGAAAGTTACCCTCCTATCAAGACAAGTTTTCCCTGAGGCTATACAGAAGGAACGGGCCCAGAAAGGAGTAGAGACGAGACTCCAGCTGTATCTGTGTGTTCAATTTCTTTCAATAAGATAAATCGGAGCAAACAAGACAAGATGCTAACATTCAAAAATTCTGACTCTGGGGACATGGGCGTTTGTTATGTTGCTCTCAGTACTTGGTGCGTTCAGACATTTTCAGTTTAAAATGTAAAAGAACAGGAAGGATTCTCTTCAGTGGTGTCTAGAAGCCTTTTCCTGGGCCCTTTGCAGCCAGCCTCAGCCCAGCAAGAAGCCTAAAGCCCTGGGCAAGGGAAACCAAGGAGTGATGGAGGTCTCTCTCGCAGGAGGGACTCAACAGATGGAGGTGGAATCTTGGGTGTGTTGATTTCTACTCTCTGAGCCTCAGTTGCCAGTTGATGCTATGGGATCAATGTAAGAGAGAGAGAGAGAGAGTGTGTGTGTGTGTGTGTGTGTGTGTGTGTAGCACTGTGGGGAGGGTTAAGAGGATTAACTGCAGCTCCGGGCACATGGAGGTCACCCAGCAATGTTGTCACCCTCTGACAGCAGCCTCGCCTTGCTAACTAAGGACCTCTTATTTCATCTAGTGACCAAATATGAAGAGGAAAATCAAGGGCAGAAAATACTTTCTTCATCCGTGACTTTTCTCTCTCAAGTCAGACTTCTTTGATATGAAAAGCTGATCCTCAGGCGTGGTGGGACTCTTGTAATCCAAGTACTTGGGAGGCTGAGACTGGAGGATCACAGATTCAAGGCCAGTCTCAGAAAATGAGTGAGGCCCTCAACAACTTAGGGAGATCCTGTTCCCAAACAAGAAGTTAAAAGTAGGGCTGGGGTATAACTCCGATGTAGGGTGCTCCTGAGTTCTATCTCCAGTAACACACACACACACACACACACACACACACACACACACACACACACACACGAAGATGATCAGTGGAGAATAAACAGTAAGTAATACACGTCACAGATTTATAAATTAAACCTCAACTATATGTTAAGTGAAAAAAGCCAGAACCAAAAAGACAAGTACTGCACCATCTCACACATGGACACAATCTAAAATTACTTCTCAAAGAGTTGGGGGGTAAAAGGCTGAGAAGGGATTGGCCAATGGCTATAAAATTCCAATCAGACAGGCAGGACGAGTTCTGGTGTTCTGTTCCATGGTGAGGTGACCAGGTTAACAATAGGGTAATGTCTATTCCAAAGCAGCTAGAAGCAGAGATTTAGAATGGTCTCCCGACCAAGAAATGATGAACCTCGGAGGTGATGGATCACCGAGTGACCCTGATCCGATCCAATGCTCATCATACTACCAGAAACAGAAAGTCAGTGATGCCGGGCGTGGTGGCGCACGCTTGTAATCCCAGTGCTTGGGAGGCTGAGACAGGAGGATCACAGGTTCAGGGCCAGCCTCAGCTACTTAGTGAGACCCTTGGCAACTTAGTGAGACCCTGTTTCAAAATAAAGAATAAAAAATAGGGCTGGGAGTGTAGCTCAGAGGTAGAATGCCCCGGGTTCAACCCTTATTTCTGCAAAAACAAAACAAAACAAAACAAAAGCCAATGACGTGAAATTGAGCTTCTGAGAACAACTTGCAGAGAGTCACACAGCATGAGATTCAGCGCAATTGGATCTAGTCTTCCCCGCCGCCCTCCTAGTCCCGCTGCCCTCCTGGTCCGGCACAGGTTCCCTGAGCCCCGTGATGACCCTTCCAATCTCAGGGATTGGCCCCATCTTTAGAGCTGTGCTGATTTTCCTTCCAAACAACCTCCGCTGGGAAGCCTGCCCGGGTCAGCTGAGGCTCTGAGTCACGGGCCCCGGCCAGGCTGGTGGTCCCCGAGCCAGGCTGACCAGGCTCCTGGGGCACAGCCGTCTGGCCCTGGCTCCTGTTATTCACCGAAGCTTGGCCCAGGGCTGGACGGTCCCAAGGTTCACAGCCGGAAGTGCCCTGACATGGCGTCCTGGGCGGGGGTGAGGGGGCACTCCGGGTCACTGTCTCCACTTTTTTTTTTTTTTTTTTTTGCAGAACTAGGGATTGAACTCAGGGGCATTCTATCTCTGAGCTACACCCCCAGCCCTATTTTTTATTCTTTATTTTGAAACAGGGTCTCACTAAGTTGCTGAGGGCCTCACTAAGTAGCTGAGGCTGGCCTCGAACCTGCAATCCTCCAGTCTCGGCCTCCCAAGGACTGGGATTACAAGCGTGCGCCACCAGGGAATGGGCCAGACTTCCTGTTCAACTTGCAAGAAGCTGAAGGGGGCCACGCCTGCGTATTTTACAGCAGGTTTTCACCCAGTAAGTGTGGGCGAAGCGTCTTCATCCTCAGTGACGGAGCCTCAGAGAGTCCTGTGCTGCGCCTGGCACTCAGCATTGCAGATGCCCAAGCTGTTCTCTGTCCACTCCTCCCTGTGCTGGCCCAGGTCCTCAAGAGGCGGATGCCAAGAATGTCTGGGAGGGGACAGGAGGAGGCCGACCGCAGTGCCAGTCAGCCCCAGCAAAGCAGCAAAATTTGGATGGAACCCACGGGGCTGCATCCCTGGCCCTTTGTAGCTTTCATTTTGAGACAGGGTTTCACCAGTCACCAACACTGACCTCTAACTTTAGGTCCTCCCGCCCTAGCCTCCGGAGTAGCTGAGATCACGGGTGTGTGCCTCCGGGCCGTCTCACGACGCATTTATGATGGTCTTAGTGACGTGTGGTAACAGACACGGTAAGAGGGACTGAAGTTACATAAATACCTCTGCAAAGGCAAGCAGGCTGTCTATTAGTGATGGCCACGCTTCGGTTATGATGTTGAAGTACTTTTTTATACTATGTTTTCATATTTCATCATTAAAATGTTTTGGCATTTTTAAAAAGAAAAAATAGGCAAATTGGGCTTTATGCAAAATTTTGACCTTTGTGCATCAAATGCTGCTATCAATAGAATGAAAAGGTGATGTGAAGACGGGGGAAAAATATTTTCAAGTCATGTACGCAGTAAGGAATTTGTATCTAGGATATATACTCCCACAACTCAACAACAAAAAGGAAACACTTCAAAAGTGGGCAAAGAAGCCAGCCGCAGTGTTGCATGCCTGGAGTTCAAGTACATGGGAGACTGAGACAGGAGGATCACAGGTTCGAGGCCAGCCTCAGCAACTTAGCAAGAGCCTGTTTCAAAATAAAAAAATTAAAAAGGGCCGAGGGTGTAGTTTGTAGGTAGAATGCCCGTGGGTTTAATCCCCAGTATGAAAAACAAAACTGTAAAAATGAACAAAGAACTCGAATAAGTATTTCTCTAAAGAAGATTTTCAAATCGTCAAAGAGCCCATGAAAAGATGCTCAACATCGCCAGTTATTCAGGAAGTACACATCCAATTTCCATGAAATACCAACCCCACCTTGGTGAGGGGGCTGTTCCCAAACAAAGTGAACCTAAGAAGTGTTGACGTTCAGGCAGAGAAATCGTGGTTGGTGGGCATGGGAAATGGTGCAGCTATGACGGAAAACAGTGATTTTCTCCAAACATTAGGAATGCAATTATATGCTCAACAATTCCATTTCTGAGCATATTCTCAAAAGAACAGAAAGCAGGGTTTTAAGGAGATATTTGTACACACATGTTCGTAGCAGCCCTCTTCGTAATAGCTAAAACGTGTTAGCAACATAAGTACCCACTGGCGAATTAATAGGTACACAAAATGTGGTATAGCCATAGATTATGGTTTGATCTGAAATGTCCACCAAAATCCCCTTGTTGAAAGTATGGTCCTGCCAGGTGTGGTGGCGCACGCTTGTAATCCCAGTACTTGGGAGGCTGAGGTAGGAGGATCACAGGTTCGAGGACAGCCTCAGCAAGTAGTGAGACTCTCATCAACCTAGTGAGACCCTGTTTCCAAATAAGAAATAAAATCGGGGTGGGGGTGTGGCTCGAAGGTAGAATGCCTTTGGGTTCAATCCCCAGTACCACACACACACACACACACACACACACACACACACACACACACACAAGTTTCCGAGGCAGAACATGGCTAGAGGAGGCCGTCCCTGGGTGTGACCTTGGAGTCTACATCTGTCCCTGTCCTTTCCTCTCACTCTCTCTGCTTCCCACTCCCATCACTGACAACAGTTTTTCTCTGCCATGTGCCCTGCTGCCTCAGTTTCTGCCTTGGAGCTGGCCAAGGATGGACTGGACCCCTAAAACCATGAGCCCAATAAACCTTTCCTCCTCGAGATTGTGGTTGTCAGGTAATATGGTCCTAGGGATGGAAAAACTTGACTAAAACACCATACAGGGCAATGTTGTTCAGTCTTAGAAAAGAAGGAGATTCTGGCGTACGCTGTAACACGGGTAAACTTTGATGACAGTACGCTAAGTGAACTAAGCCAGCCAGCCCAGGGCAAGGATGGCCTGATTCCACTTGTAAGACGCGACTAGAGCAGTCAAAGCCATAGAGGTGAGAGTAGAACGGAGGTTGCCAGGGGCTGGGAGGAGTGGGGAGTTACTGTTCAATAAGGTGCAGGACCTCAGCAACGCCCTCAGAAAATCTCACAGAGTTTCAGGCAACGGAGGCCACCTTCCTGAGATAGAAGAAGGGCCGCTTCTAGCCAGGCACACGCTTGTAATCCCAGCATTTGGGAGGCTGAGACTGGAGGATCCGGGTTCAAGGCCAGCCTCAGCTACCTAGTGGGCACTACGCAACTTAGTGAGTCCCTGTTTCAAAATAAAGACTAAAAAATAGGGCTAGGGGTGTAGCTCGGAGGTAGAATGCCCCTGAGTTCAATCCCTAGTACCACAAAGAAAAGAAGAAGGGCAGCTTCTACTGGCAAAGGACATTTGCCAAAGTTTAGGGTTCAGAGTTCTCACGGTCACTAGAACCTGCCCATATGTCTGTCTTTCAATTCTCAGGGCTCCACTCTTTCTCAATGTCATAACTTTAACATAAAATACTAAAAATGAAAACATATGCTGACAAATGTTTATGGCTTTATTCATAACGGTCCAAACTGGAAACAGTCCATTAAGAGAAAAACAGGTAAACAGTATGTGGCATTCATGCAATGATTTACTACCCAGCAATAAAAAAAGAAATGAACTGCTGGTAGACCCACTGAACCCAGATAGGATGTGAGTCAAAGGCGCTCTGAGCAAAAGAGTATGTGCTGTCGTGTGCCTCCCCCTGCTTACAGTTCTAGAAGAGGCAAGTTGGGTGTTACAAGAAGAAGCCAGAGGTTGCTTTTGGAGGTGCGGGGGCAGGGATGGTTTGGGGAGACGTAGGAGGGTTTATGTTATGGTGGTGTTCAGACCTTCGGCTGTGTGTGTGTGTGTGTTACTGGGGATTGAACCCCAGGGACAGTCTACCTCCAAGCTACACTCCCAGCCCTCCCCTATTTTTAAATTTTTTTAAACAGCTTTTCACTAGGTTGCTGAGAGTCTCACTAAGTTGCTGAGGCTGGTCTCAAAAACTGTGATCCTCCTGTCTCCGCTTCCCGGGTACTGGGATTACAGGCATGTACCACCTCATCCGGCTTCAGACCTTCAACTCTTGATTAGAAATGTTCTCAGCTAGATTGCCACTTCTGTTGGTTTCAAGTTCTGCTTTTTCATAAGAGTAGGTCAAAACCCTGTTAGGTCTGTTGTTGAGTGACAAGGATCCCTTCAGTCCAGTCCCCAGTAATATCAGTAATATGTTGCCTCCTTCTTTCTGAGCCTTTACCAGTAGCTCCTCTATTATCCACACTTCTGCTAGCAGTCTCCTTGTAGTGATTTAGGTATTCTCTAAGACAATATAGGCTTTCTCTACTATGCCCCTTGCTTGACCCTGAGGATTCACCAGCAGTTGTTAAAGTCTGTATTTCTACTAACAACCTACTTGGGGCAAGCTACTTAGACCTTGCCTATAGAGCTCCTCAAAATTCTTGCAAACTCCACTCCTTGCCCAAAGCCCCATGTGCACGGTCAGCCACGCTCCGCTTGTGGTCCTAAATCTATATCCTTGTTTCCTATTGCTGCCTTAGCAAATCACTACAATGCTAGTGACTAAAACAACACAAATTTATCACCTGACAGTTCGGGAAGTCCAATGGATGAAATGGGTCTCTCTGGCCTAAACACAAGGCACGGCAGGGTTGCATTTCTTTCCAGAGACTAAGAGGGAAATTCTTTCTTTCTTTCTTTCTTTCTTTCTTTCTTTCTTTCTTTCTTTCTTTCTTTCTCTCTCTCTCTCTCTCTCTCTCTCTCTCTCTCTCTCTCTCTCTCTCTCTCTCTCTCTTTCTTTCTTTCTTTCTTTCTTTCTTGAGACCCCCACATTTCTTGGTGCCTGATCCTTGGACGTGGGCCAAGTCCTTCTCTTAATGCATCTGTCTGATTCTACTTCTTCTACGTCTTCTGTCTTCATCTTCTACTTTTAATAATCTACTTTTACAGATAGTCCAGGATCATCTTTTTTTTTTTTTTAAGGTCAACTGATTAGCAACCTTAGTTCCATCTGCAGACTGAATTCCTCTTTGCAATGTAGCATAACATGGTCACAGTCTCTTGAAATTGGGACATGGGCATCTTCAGGCGGTCACTGCCCTCTCTACCGCACTCAGCATGGAGAGACTTTCCTGGAGGTAGCACTAGGTAGAGCCTAGTGAGCTCTCTGAGTTGAAATGAATGAGCTGAGAGTCCAGGGAAACTAAAGCATCCAAAATTCACAAACAGTACAAAGGAGGAGTAAGAAAATGTCGAGAGTATCAGAGAGCCACCAGAGGCTAGAGGGCATAGCCCTGGGTCTCACAGAAGTCCAGAATGGAAAGTCTTATTATTATTTGTGGAAGTCAGGTGGACTTCCAGTAGTGTGGGAAAATCTTCCCTAGACTCAGCAATGTTCTGCTCCCACCTAACAAAGCTTTAAAAAGTATCCAAAAGAATTAAAATGTTTTCAGTAATCGATCTACGTTCCAAAAGACAATGTACGGTCACATAGAAATATCCAGCACCCAGGAAGGTAAACTACACAATCGGGCATTAAGTTAAAAAATTACTAGGCAGGCGAAGAGGTAGGGAAATATAACACGTAATGAGGGTAAAAGTCAATTAATAGAAATAGACCCAGAAATGACATAGAAGATAGGAATAGTAGACATGGAAGTAAAAACAATTTTAATCATATTCCACATGCTCAGAAATCTAGATGAAAGATTAAAGATGAAGAAACTAAAAATAACCAAACTGAACTTTGAGAGATGAAAACCACAACATCTGAGATTTTTAAAATACTCTGGATAGTATTAATAACAGGTGTGATGTCTTTGAGAAGTTCCGTATTATTTATAAGCTCCTCAGCAGAATGATCAGGACAAGAAGATAAATATATAAATAACCAACATTAAGAGTGAGAGAGGTAGCCGGGTGTGGTGGCACATGCTTGTAATCCCAGCATTCGGGAGGCTGAGACCGGAGGATCCAGGTTCGAGGCCAGCCTCAGCTACTTAGTGAGGCACTCCACAACTTAGTGAGACCCTGTTTCAAAATAAAGAATAAAAAATAGGACTGGGGGTGTAGCTTGGAAGTAGAATGCCCCTGGATTCCATCCCCAGTACCACACACAAAAAAAAAAAAAAAAA